>JAQGBT010000492.1:0-50855 GCA_034698585.1 Disparrhopalites patrizii
GGTCTTCCTCTGATACTCTCTCTCCTTCTCTCTCTTGGTCTTCCTCTGATACTCTCTCTCCTTCTCTCTCTTGGTCTTCCTCTGACATCCTCTGAAATTTTTTTTGACTCATCTCTCACACACGCTGTCTCTCTCTCTCTCTCTCTCTCCCTCTCTTTCATCCTACTCGTGATTCACAAAAGAAACATCATCCGTACTTGCACGGGGACCAACATTGTGGGCAGTAGTACATGTCTTTGGAGAAAGGAATGGTACATACCTTGGGCAGTTGACATGTTATTTGTGCGGGGACAATTCCGTGATGGAGGAGGAGTTGCTGGTTCAGTTAAAGTATTTAATTAATATTCTCCCTCTTGCAAATGCTACACCCGCCTCCATGCCCAGCGCAACCCACTATAAAGACATGCCCGAATCTTTTCTAACCTTTAGCAAGCAAACAAAGTGACATAAACTTTTTTATTTGCACTTAGTCAATGAGACAATTATCGCAGTATAGAATCTACACAGACATGTGTATACTTAACCAACTAGGGTGTCATAGCGTAGGCAGAGCAGAGCCAGTAACCCTTTCATTCAAAAGTCACCTTTTTTTTTCAGCTCCATTGAATCAGACATTTACAGTTAGGTGGCAGGTGTTGTTTTTTCTCTCTCTCTCTCTCTCTCTCTCCTGATGTCGCACTTTTTACGATTATTATGATTTTGATTACATAAAAATGTTAAGTGTTATCTCAACCAAACAAACCATTGTCTCAACATGGTCCATACATGAGGAAATGTGTAGTACGAAACCGGTTACATACTACATTTTTCTTCCTTCTCTCGTTCTCTCTCTCTCTCTCTTCCACATTTTCCTATAATGCCGGGGATTTTTTTTTATTTCATTTAGGAAGAATGTTTGCATGGATGAGAAGTTGAACTAACACAACTTCATTTGTACACGTTCCAACTCCTTTCCCCAACATATTTTTGCACACTCTCATCCATGTATATATACAAACCATGAGGAATTTGTATATGATTTTGCAGGGAAGTGAAGACAATCCCATGTTCTTTCACTTGACCTCTAAGAAGTTTTTCTTTCAATTTTTCAAACAAATACTTTCCCATGGATCCTTCCTTCCTAATATTTGTTCATATGTCAAAGGTATAATTTGAAACCAGGAACAAGGAATCAATCGTTGGTACATACCATGAGGAAATTTGTGTATAGTCAAACACTTGCCACTGTTCAGCAGAAATACCTGAACAAATAATTAGTTATAGCATTTATGGTTGAACATAAATAGTATTTTTAGACCAATAATGCAGACCCATCAGGTGAAGGTAGGCCGGATACTTGAGATTTTTTTAAAGGAATTAAAAAAGACGTGGGATTTACTACTTTTTTTTGCTTCTATGAACTTGAGCCTTGTCCAGGGTCGTGCTTATTGCGGTCTGCTTCCTCTTGAGGAACTTCTTTCGTTGTTTTTTTTGTGCACATTAGAAAACTTGTTGATTGATTCATTAATGGCAGTAACTCACCATGTTATTCACTCAGCCGTGTGCGTCTAATGATTTTTAATGATGGATTATAATGATAAATGAAAGTACTTAATTTCCTTTCCTCATAACATGCATATTTGCTCCATATAGACAGCGATACACCAGAAGTGAACCGGAATACAAATCTATGGCGAAGGAAAATACGGCAAATATGGCAATACTTTTTGTTTGCTTTCCCATGCCCAGCCTATATTTATTTATTCTGCTCTCGTCCTAATTGGTCTACGTAGTGAACACAGGGAGCCTTTGTTAAACTTGAATTGATACTTCTTAATTCCCTTTGATTCCGTGATGAAGGCATGCGACTTTTTATGGAACACTTGTTCTGATTACATCAACAATATTAGTGCCTTCTACCAACAAAGTGCAGTTAGTTGAATATTCCCTGATATACACACATAGTTCCGGCATTTAAAAAATATATAAATAGATTGCGAGCAGATTGAGTTTGGTTTGGTATTATGTCCACAAAGAACATGTGTATACATATGTACGTAATTTACATACGTCAATGCTTTGACCGTGCCAGATGAGTTTATTGGGCCAGTTTTAGGTGACAAGTGACGATGTGATGAAGGGTTTGGCAGCGACGGTTCACGAAGGTGACAAGAAGGTCACGGCACCTAGACGGATCTGTCCCAGCTCGAACCTGTGGGTCGGCGCCGCAACCAATAAAATCAGGTATTTTGATTGGAGTTGATAATATATAGACTTGAACTAATACGCTTCTTGGAACAATAATTAACTGTTGAAGTCCTTTCATAATTGATTTTATGAGATTACAACACTATATAACAAACGAGACAGAACCTTTCGTTCTAAAAGAGATCATCCGAGAGAATGTGTTGTACGATTGTAATTTATTCGTGAATTTAACCATGTAAGTATTTTTGTCTCTATCTAACTATCTCTAACTAACTAAATGGTTAAAAATAGCTGTATTATGCTCGTAAATATGACTAAAGCCGGGTGATGATTTCTCAAGATAAAACACATTGGTGTGACTGCGCTAGGAGCTTTCCGTCCTCAAAATGTCATTTCCCAGAAGACGAAGAGGAGGTGATGGAAAGGGCACGTTTCTTCTTGAAGTGGTATAATCTCTAAAATTATCCAAAAATCTCGTAATAAATCCTCCTTTTATGCTTGTGACAAGATAAATATAGGCCTGCCTTAAGTCCACTGACCGAGCAGTTACGGTCTTTTGGCGTCTAAACTTCTACATATTTACCTGACATCCCAATTACCTTCGTGACGCGGATTGGTAGAAACTGTTTCCTCCTCTTGTTTCGATTAAATGACATTTCCATTGTGTGTTCTTTGTAGTAATGAGGAGGTTCAGATATTTTCCAAATATTATGGATCTTTTTGACTCTCCATCACCGAGTACTCTCGACGCCAGTTGTCACAAAGTGTGTACATTTCCTACATATATACAAACATTACAGCAATTAACACGCGTACATATACATTTGTATACACATAAATATGTATGTATATGAGAGATCCTGGCATGGGCATGCTTTTTGTCGACATTTAATAATTTGTTTCCTGAGAACAACTCAATAATAATAGAAAGGAGTGTAGTCATGTCGCCTGCATCCACAAGCATAACCTATGCCTACTTTCCAGAGCGATTTGCATAAACCGCAAATTGTAATTGCTTACAAGAGGATAACTGCTTTTTAATCTCGCCGTCTACGCTATTACACACTGTTCTTTCCTTGTTTGACATGAATATTAAAATTTTGTCTCATTAATAATTATTTTACATTTTAAGCGGCGGGACTTTCTTTTCGTGTTTCCACTTGTTGGCTCTTGACTTCTTCCTCTTTCTTGATACATTGTTATTTTTGAGGGAATACAATGACAACCACACACATCTTGCTGATATGGTATTCTTTCGCCGCCAAAAGAAGTTCCGGGAGTGTCATTAGTCCTTTCATTCATGCGGGACGCGTCATTTTTCCCCCCGCATTACAGTACCTATGATTTTCCCGCTATTTTTGTGCGATGACATTTCAGAATGAAAGCATTGTCATGGATTTTCCCCACAACCCTGATTTCAAAAGAAAAAGTATCCAAGCTAATTGGGGTTCCAATACCAAATTAATTGCTATTTCTCTCTCCCACCATTTCTGACTCTTCAGCCGGAGCCGAAAGCTTTCTTTTACATGGATCAAACACATCTGGATTTACCAAGTTCCACCTGTCCAATCATGGTGCCACGAATCCCCGTCTTCATTGTTCCAGATGAAAAGAGTGGGGAGATGTCTTACAAATTTTTTGTGATGCTCAAAATGCGTAACATTCTCTTGTCCGTTCTCTGTTGGCTCTACTTCTCCCGTGGCAAAACGGGAAAGATGACAAAGTCTTTTTATCCAGAAATAAAAAAGATGACGTAAACATTACTAATACATGGTACAGCACAATCATTTTCGCCTTTAGAAATTATTACTTTAATATTAAATGTCTTACATTATAACACGGCTCTATTGATCTCCTCTCCATATAAATTCCCATGAATGCTGACGATGACTCATATCTGTACTATGTTGGAGAGAGGGATGGCTACTATTGCTAGATGGTCATTTTAAATGTGTTTGGAGTACTTACTGCAATTATAACTCTTTGATTATTTTCTCTTCACCTGGTGTAAAGATGTTGCCGTCGGGGTGCAAGCACATTGCGGATGTGCATACTTAAGTACATATTATGTACTTGCGCCTACAAAAGAGACAGAATAAGATGAAGAGACAGAAACTTTACACATATACTAGTATGCACGAAGAAAATTAATGCACGTATGTAAATAGTCAACAATCACAATAATAATAGTAATAATTTATTATTACTTCGCTAGTTGTGAATAAGTAGTGAATGTGCTGCTGGCCTGACTAAGGAGTTTTTTTAACAGCTTAATCGATGCATCCAAAGTAATTTTGTTTGCACTTATTACATACATAAAGTCTCTTTTACTTATCATTAGTTTTTATTGTCTCCTCATTTTGTGTGTGTATATTACCCCTGACGGAGTGGTATCACTCAAGAAGAGATAATGATTTTCACAAGAATGCACACAATGGGAGGGCGAACTATTATTACAGAGGTGTAATTGGCTCTTCAAAGGAACAGCATTACTCCTGCAAAATAAAAAGGACACCGTCATTCTTGTCATGTATGATTGACATCATCGTTACATATCGGGATGGCGCGTGTACTTGTATGTATAAGATGTGTAGTGAGAATCCAGATTTATTAAAGCGTTCTCGCCCCTTCTGGTCATGCTACCCGTCCACGGACTTGCAAGGGTGTACTTTTATTAATTAGCAGACATCTGATAAAAATAACCAAAATTCCAGGTACGTGAGGAAAAGTTTCTCAGAACGGGGCGTTCATCAAAAACCATGTATCATCATATGCACTCATGTACTAAAATTAGATCTAAAGCACATTATTATTATCCATAATCAATGACAAAGATTTACTCTCGTATGCACAAATCATGTCGCCGTATTTTCTCTTTGCTTCCACAGCCATTTAAAAACTATACATGCATTTGCGAACGTCAATTGTTGGAGCCTCAGTGGCTATTATATGCACAAATAGGAATTGATGAATTGATTGATGAATTGAGGGCAATTGATGAAAGATATGTTTGACCTTGGTCATGCAGCTCAGTTTGTGAACTCATTGACCCGAGAATGACTCCACGCGCCCAAAATTAACTATTATGTTGAAATCTTGATTTTGTTTATGTATCTACGTACTTTCCTGCTAAAGAAAATGTATTTCATTTCGGATCTTCGTGTCGGATGGGGAGATTGCTAGACATGATTATGATTCACTGCAGAACGGTTATGTATATTTGTCCAGAGGGCAGCATTTCCGTACACAGTAACGTGGCAGTTGAATAAAAATTATTTGTTTAAATTCTTCGTTGCCAATATTAGCCATTCAAATGTGAAAGTACTGTATTCCTTTGGAAGGATGAAGAAGACATTACTCCTTGCAAGAATTCAATGTCATTTTATTTTATCCTTGAGGGAGCAAGTCGTCTCTTCTTTTGAAGGGGTTTCCGTTATTCCATCAAAATTAAAAACGTTGTGAGCGGGAAAAAATACACAGGGAATTATGAATAATTTTGTATAAATTTTAATGTTATTAAATGTTATTGACCAAATGAGTCGGAGACGCAAATTCAAAAGATTGCCAGATACACGAAAGCCGCGAAAGATTTGAGATGGCAGGGGAAATCAGATGTACCTATATGGGACTTATATCATAAATATATGCATAACTACGGAATTATTATAGGTAAAAACTTACATGGGAAATCTTATAAAGACGAACTGATTCGTTCCAGTTACAAATAAAATAGCTGTCGTTAATAAATAATAGTTTAGTCCAATAAATGCTTGAATGGAAATGTCACCGTACATAATATAATGTATAGCTACATACGTGATGAAATAAATGTACTAAAAGTGGCATTTTATTTGTTTTCACATGATTGTTGTGGTTCAGGTAATGTACCGTTGGAAAACATGTCATCCGGTTTGGGTAGCCCATATTGGAAATGCAATCTTGTCATCTAAACCGGATTGGAGTTGCAGACTTTTTTTTTTGTGAATTTTTACGACATTGTCATTCTTTGTTTCCTTCTAGCGGAATTGTGTGCACAAAACAAAAATGTCTGTGCATAATAATGTTGTGTACTTATACGTCTTCTGGCTGGAAAATTTTACTTGGCATCATGCAACTAAAGGGGCAGGAATCAGCAAGCTGGTTACTTGCATTGAAATGTACTTTTCATGTCATGAGTAAATGACTTTACAAAAATTCGAAGGACATGACAAAAAAATCATTTCCCCCCTCTTTTACAACCATCAACAAACCATTACACCTACTAGTTTTCATTTTTATAGTGCAGTTTAAATTCGTTAACAATCTCAAGATTTTGTTAAGACAGTTTTTTTTATTCTCTTTAGAGTCTTTTTTTTACAATTATAGGTTATTAGTTTGTCAACCTTTCAATCTCCTTCAGAAGCTTTTTTTTTTAATGGAAGATGTGTCAATCTTGACATGCTTTGTCTCGCAGTGTACTGTTAATAATTACCCTTTTGCATATCATTGTCTGACCGAGTCCATTTTTCATCGGCTGAAATGTCTGGACCAGAATTCAAGATACAGAGCTTTTCCGTGGCGATGTTATATCCTCATTAATAAGTAATAATCTTCTGCGAGAACAGTTGCCTTGAAATAAAAAAAAAACAAGACGCTGTAATACTACAGATTCCAGGATTATGTACATGCATATTATGTATAAACGCTTCTCTATCCTTTATTCTTCCTCACGCAATCGCACATGGAATTTTACATTGTTTGATTTCGATTTTTAGTATCTAATGTTTCCAGAGGAAATCAGGTAAATAATCGTGCATGTTTTTATAGCGATCACATCCAAGGAATTATTGACAAGAAACATAATTTTTAATTGTCCCCAACTCGTACCTCAAAACTGCTAATTTTTTGTTGCTGAGAGTCAAAATTACCATTCGAGCATATTTTTAAGGGAATGTCCTTAATCACAGGGACACAGCAAAAACAGTGAACCGAATGTCTCCAGTAAAATTTTCTTCATTTGTACTGCAATGAACGTTTTAGCCCATCATACATATGTATGACTTACATAATTACGAAAACAAATTAAGAACCCGGTTAAAATACAAAAGTTTTGATAATGTGGATCATGCACACAGCAAAGGGAGTTTTACTTTAAACAGTTCTCACGTATCAGATTGGCATGCGATGGGGAAATAATGATAACAAATTATTTTAACAATGATAGTCCTAATACTTTCTCCCGCAAAAAATAAATAATAAAAATCACATTTTTGGAGAATAAACGACGTTAGTTCGTTTGTACAAAAGCTAAGCGACAGAAAACTAGACCGCAAAATATAAAGTCTTATAATAACTGTAATTTTCTTGTGACTCAATCCATCCAAAAACTGTTACTTTGAAATTTGTTTCATTGTATTGATTTTGATATACAAATACTTACTAATAAATACAATTCGTCTGACAGGAATACATACATTGTTTGTATACAAAATTGATATGAATGGGATTTTTGTGTGATTGTGAATCTAATGTGGGCTATAATTGTAACTTGTTGTAATTGTAATGGTATAATTGTAAGTTTTTTAGTGTATAATTTCTAGTACATAAATACCTAGTTTGCTTTTGCCCGTTCTTGCCAAGCATACCGGGAATAGAGGACTGCATGAACCGGTGACTAACTGCTAAAACGAATAATTTAATTGCCCACATTTTTCTGATTTTTCCCATCTCGCTCACAGTAAACTGATTTTCATGGGTGAGCACGGCATTCAAAAGGTGCTGTAAGTTTTCTAAGGAAACGAGAATGTTTTCCAGATTGCATCCAAAAATCTGCAAAATTCTGTAAACAAATGTGCCACCACCATAGGTATAAACCTAATGTAATATGGTTTCGTAGATGTGCCGATGCCATTGTTTTAAGTAGCAAAGGAGCACAATCAAGCAATTAATAAATTCATTCAAAGATGTCATGTTCGCCTTCTTTGTTACGATCCTTTCTCCTTTCATAGTTTCATGGAAGTGGTTTTTGACGAGAATAACGACCACGAGTCTCACACCACTCGTAGTTTCTTCCGCACTTAATGGTCTTTATATTTTGCCGTCTCGACACGTACAGGCTCCACTGGGTTCATGGAACAGAACGGCGACGGCAGGTTTTTATGACAGGTATTTACAAATTGTGTTTTTTACAGGATGATAGATTCACCATCACCACAGCTGCAATGTGAAAATTACTTTCAGTCACTGTAATCAGATGTACGTCAACAGAGAAAACGAAAGGATTAGAGCCTTTTATTTTTACTTACTAAAATTCTAGACCCATATGTGCATGGGTGTCATTGGAAAGACTGTTAAAACAGTGGGAAACTACCGGCTAGAAAATCCCAGTCATAAAGTCTCGTTCATAATGTTTGCCAATAAGAAACACACCAAAACGGACGTTTTCCCTCGCCAGCACACGTGTACAATTTGTTGGAAATAAAAATCCAGAGCATAATTAACAACGGGAAAAATCATGGGGAAAGTTTAAATTAAGCTGTGGAACACCTTCAGCAAATATGACGCTCTTCATTTTAGAACCAGAGTTACCTTCAATACGTCTTCTAGAGCCTAATCTATAAGGCACAAGAAACAGTGCCACAAGATACTAGAGCAACGACGTCCACGTGTACCATCCAGAGATAAATGTGGAAAAAAAAATGATACGTATCTGACGTTTTGGTTTAAATCGTTTAAATTATGAACTAATTTAATGATGAAAGCAGCGGCTTTTTTTCTCAGTTTGCATAAAGCGGAGGAAGAAGGAAGACCGAAATGAAAGAGAGAGAGAGGACGGAAGTCCACGCTTTCTTTGGGTTCTTCCACAGGAAAATTTCTGTTTATTCAAATCCAGAGTCATAGAAAATTTAATTTTAACCACAAGTTCCAGTTGTGACCTCGCCGGTGAAATATATACATTTTCGTTGGGATGGACAAGCGAAGAAAAACATACAAAGTCTGGTGAATTACAACAAGCATTTTTGAATATCAAGTAAAAAAAGAAACTTTGGTTTTCAAAATGCGCATCTGCCGAGTTTGGAGACGGTACTCTCAATATTATTGGGGTAAGTTTCATAATTCAGGTACCAAAAGATAAGTCAATCCTTTTCGTGCATAGCTGTATTACAAGGAAAAAATTAGCAATAATTAATAATTTCTTCCAGGTAAATATAGACAGGGGGGCCTGGCGGCTGCGATTTTTTTGTGTGTACATATAGTAACTTTCTGAGCTTGAAAGATATTGCCGACAATTAATTTTTATGGAAGGGTTTAATTAAGAATTGAAGCCTAAAAATGAGAGGGAAAGTACAATAAAAGTTCCTTTCTTGCTCCACATATCAATCCTCTCTGGGGGTGCTTACGTTATTTGTTGTGTGTGAGTGACGCACACAGTCGAGTAATAAAGACAAGTTTGGAGTGGAGAGCCATTGTTGTGCACATACATCATTATGATTTACTATACGGTCTACCTATACTGGTGGAAGTCTTTTTGGGTGTCATGCATGTACTTTACGGCAAGTTGGCACAGGTATAGAGTAGTTAATGGAGCTACGAAAGTCCATAACAAGTTGCTAAAGGGTCAACTCCTATCTAACATGTGCGATCCACACTTCTTTTTTCCTTCGTGTCTCCTATCTTACAGTAGCTATATACAAGTGCGAAATGTGGTGTCTCACTCAAAAATTAATACGAATGATTATTACAGTAGAAACAATACCATTTTGACTGGGTAGCTCACTCAACAAACTGGATTACTCAAGGTGGTTTCATTTCCATCAGATTCTCTGTCATATTCTCTCTCGCTAGTCAGAAAGGTCAACACAAGTCTGGGGGAGAATTGAGCGAACATAATAACACTGAAGATCTGACAAGACAAATCAGCTGATTAATAGGCGACAATTTAATAGTCGATCCCGTTGTTACCATGTGCTTTTAGTAACATTGCATGCGTGCATGGAAAAGGACAGTTATTCATTTCTCATTCACTGCGTTTTGTCTCCCATTTTAACTTGCCTAAAAAGTATTAATAATTAGTCTTTCACAACCAGTATATATTTACAGTATAACAAAAATCTGGTAGCCAAAAAAAGCATGGTAAATGGTATACCTGGAAAATCCAATTATTGCCGTCTGAAGGGAAAGTGTTACTATTGTACGGAATTGCAATCTTAATATCGGTGATAATTTCTTATTGATTAGTATGATTACTCGAATATATATTTATTCTACAGCATCAGACAAATTTCTCAAAAGGCGCAGGATGCGTACCGTTTACATCCTATTGCAATTCCTGAGGTGTCAATGATGGCGCTACGAAAACCCGTGGTGAGTGGTGAGTACTGAAGTAGCTGCAGTAATGAGAATTGAAAAGGAACGTGTAGGGTAAAATAAATATGCATGTAAATTAAGGATTGTACATGAAATGGAAACATATTTCGTTTAAATGTGAGATACTACACACAATAATGATAATCCTAATATGCAAAATAAATCCCGCAGTGCTCACGACTCACACCACCCCTATGAAATAAGCAGTCTTCGCACGCTTCAATGGTAACCATGAAGATACTTTTCCTGCCCTTTAACGCCGTTTGATTTCTCTCTCTCTCTCTCTCTCTCTCTCTCTCTCTCTCCATCATCACCTCCGTATGATTCTTACGCCAAAACTCCCCAATAACTTGATGTTCCAAATACACAAATTTATTGTTGTACCACTGCAATAATTAGTGATTTATGTACACTTAAGCTCCTCTAACCCTTCCTTGTAAGGAATTTTTGAGCATGAGGAACTCCAAGCAAATTGATGTACACAACAATATGTACAATGGGTAATATTTTTATACGCTTCAAGTCGGGGAGGAGGCATGCTCATTGAGGCAACTAATGCTGAAAATCCTGTGTCAGTAAGTACTCGCGCTGACGGGGTGAGTGCGTCACATTTCTACATATCCTTCCCACCCCCCCAAAAAAAAAAGATGGGGAAAAAATATATGGTCAAAGCTAATCAAGTGGCAATACATACCATTCGTAATAATGTGTCCGCAAAGTAATTATAAAAATATTTACACTTGAAAATGGAGGAAGGCCTCTGAGTATACATATGTAATGATTGTTTTTTCTCTCTTTCCTCTCCTGATTGCTGTATCTATACACAGGACTCACTTAGAAGGGGACGATACGTACACTTTTTAATTTTTTTCCCCCTAAAGAATACAAAGAAACATATATCCAGCTCACTCACGCATTAGACGAAAGCACGATGTTGCTCATCTTGGGTGCCCTATGCCTTCCCAAACACTATATGTACACTGCTATCATCTACACGTGAGGATGCAATTGTTGAAAGAAGAAGAAGAGGTGTAATAAGAAGTATTGACTCTTTGAGAAGATATTTTTTGGCGGTCCTCGTAATAAGTTTCGACTAGAAAAGTACATCATGTATATATATACACACACACACAGTTTATAAGTTGAGAGAGAAACTATATAAAATGAAACAAAAGTCTCATGATTTTTCTTTGAGGGCAACAGAAGGATGAATTGTAGTTTTATTATTATTATTACTATTATCATTAGTATAACCTGTAGGTAAAAGGTGAAATATCCCCCATGTTACATAGAACTTTACACAGCCCAAAAGTTGGTTGTGTGAGAGGAGTCCACGAAAGAATGGCTTCAGTCAATTTACTTTCTTGCCAACCATATAGTACTACTACACATCTGATGTGTAATGTGTGTCTACAATAATAATAATGAGAATAATCTGCTCAGGTCTATCATGGAGGCCAAGGTTGACCCTGGGCACTGCTTCGGACCCACTTTAAGTTTCTTGGCCCATTCAATTCCAAGTCAGTTGTTGGAACTTCCATGATGAAGTAAGAGAGCACTTTCTCCGACTCTCCCATTTTTTTCTTGTATCAATGAGTCGTCCAAGCTGATCTGTGCCGGATTTAAAATTTTTATACAATCTGTGATTCTACAAACCTTTCACGTTACTCCCACATCAAATCACTCCATTTCTTCACATTTCAAGGGGGGAAAATACAGGCGGTGAAAACATTTTCTCGGGCAGCGAATGCTCCAGCAGTGCAACTGGTGAGTGTCAGTTACCAGTGACGGCGTACTAGATTATTGCTAACGCATTATTTGTAATCAGTGTTGTAATAAAATTGTCACATGTGATTGTGAACAATTATTGAACAAATAAATCCGAAAAAAACATTTACTGACTTACTGCTTTGTCAAACACCCAGATTAGGCACTTTGTTTTTTACTACGGAAAAACCAATAAGCTGGACCACCTCAAGAAAATAAAAGTGAGTTTTGGGGGAAACTGTCGGTTTGTGAATGACAAAAGTTGCAATATTAAATGATTTAAATCAACGTGATAGAGAAATTTATTACCCTTTTTAGAAAGATATTGAGCTATAAATATGCGGCTTAATACTTGTGCATTATTACACTGACACTGTTCGTCATTCCACGCCTTGACCACCATGGGACATTGATCACGTCAATGAAGTGCTCCAGCAGTTACCATTACTATTAACCTCCCACAAGTTTTGTCCTTCGCAGTGATGTGTTTCTGTGAATGTCATTGACATAATCTCCCAAGTCAACCATACGGAGGTGCGGGATAGAGGCTGGAGATAAAGGACTGGAAAAAATGTGGAGAAAGCAAGGTCATTATGCTGAATCTGTCGATTCAATAACATCACGCACATGTCGGACGACGTCTCTCTTCGCCCCGAAATTCCTCCAAATACTCACTTTCTATTACTTCTCCGTATTTTCATTCAGCCCCGTTTCCGCGTCAGACGGTGAGTCATCTGCAATGACCAGGATGTTACAGATTTTTTTGTGTTTTTTTAAAAATATTTATTCCCCTGCCCCGTACTCAACATCGACAAGCCTTGAAGCCTCACACGCTTCACCATTCATAAAATATCCGTATAATAATGGTGTTCCAGAAGTAGGAAATTTATTCAAGTAAATTTTTTTGTACTATATGTATTATATGCTCAAAATTTTTCCTGGTGTACCTACATACAAACACATGTGCATATATTATTGAAATCTTTCCCCCTGTTTAATATAGGTGATGATGTTATACGAGAATGCGTTGTGTTATTTATTTGAGTATTTTCCCCCTCGTAGAACAAGTGGATTTTTATTTATGGAATTGATGGAGATCACAAAAGATATTTTAGGAAGTTTGAGTACAATAAGTTCCTTACAGGTTCTGAGATAATCGTGACCGAATAATTATACGTATGACTTCAAGTACATTGTTCACAAGAGAGTGACGATAAATTCTTGTTTGCTTCAAGCAACATCACTACAATATATGTTAACAGGCGCTTTTACTGCAATTTAAACATTCTCATGTATGGGAGGAGAGTGAAAAGTAGTAAAAGAAGGGAAGGGAGGAAGCTCCCTGATTTGATTATGAATAAGGCTCAACTTGTGGATTATGTATATATAAGGATATATAGATAAATAATGAATAATCTAAAAGGTTACAAAAAAAATTGGACGCAAAAATGTACAATATTTTGGTTTTTCTCATATATTATAATATGTATATACTATGCGTGCTTGGAACAAGATGAGCCATTAACAAGCGATTACACACGCATCCCCACACAACAAGAATTGGTTGCATGAAACTTGATTGTAATTGTGTGTTATGTTACGTGCATACACACATACTTTATGCATATGTAATGTTATCACTATGTAACTGACCACAACCTGTGAGTTTAGCAGCCTATAAACAACATGGCAAAATATATGTTTTCATTCATGGTTATTAATGCCTCTGCCTTTGTGTGCATACAATACTCCTGATATCCTTTTTTTTATGGTGAATACTAACAGCCATTCATGGTTACTTTATTAATTAAAAATTCATTTTTGGTCGAATGATCTATCGCCGCTCACCGGAATGATGGTCGACTTATCTGAAGCAAAAATCTTCCTTGCACCCTTGTTGTTTTAAGGTTGATTTGAATTTGTGGTGTTCCAATGCTTTCATAAACGCTGCTATTTACTATAGTTTTATCCATAAAAGAAGCAATTAAAATACACGTGAACTATTGTGGTGTCTGCGCGGGATATTCTGTTCCGTGCAACTGTGAATTATACACTGTATGTGCCTTGGGTGTGCAAATGGTTTGGGCAGTTTCAGGCTTGTCACTTTTAAGGATGTTGCCTTCCATCACGAACTTTTTTTTAAACAATTATCTCTTCCACTAGTAATGTATGTACTTGCTCAAATCAATTATTGCTATATAGTAACAGCACACACAAGCGCTTTAACCATGAACAAACCAAATCCATAGATCTCTTCACCCCTGTTGTAAGTGTTATACAATAAGATACGTACAATACGTATATATATACTTCATAAAAGCACAACATGTCGAAATAGTTTCGGTAACTAATTTACCTTTCCTCTGTATGAAAAAATATATTCTTAGAATGAGGCAAAAACTCTGAACTGACAATAAATATTAAAAGGGAAATTTTTGCTCCGTCACTGTCGCTCCCTTTTTCTATCGTATCACTAAACAGGAAAGGAATTTATAATGTCTAGAAAATCTGCAATGATTTTGCTGCAAAAATACAATTATTATGTTACATTAGTAAGTATTCTTCTCTTATAACAACTTTTTCTTAAAGCAAAAGTATTAATTTCCGTGTTACTATTTAATGCGAATTTGGTACGCCTTCTATCAAAGTCTCATTTTTACAGTCGTCATTTACGTCCCATTCTCTTGGTCGCTTTCCTGAGGTTGTTCACGTAGTTGTAAACTGTTTTTGTAGCTCCAAGAAAGTTTTTAATTCCAAGTTCATGGATGATATGATGAGTAAAAAATGTAAAGGTGTAAAAAAAAATCCATGACGTATTTTTCATTCAATGAAAAAACCGGAAACATGACTGATATTTTCATACGTTTTGCAAAGGTTTGCGAAGGCTAGAATGTTTTACGAAAACAGATGGTAAGAACACCGTGTAGTAATAGGTACATGTAATGTACTTCATACTATCCCCCAGACTTTACGAGGTAGAAATGTAATCTGTAACTAGTGTAGCTCTGTGTCGAGAAATATGTAATTTTGAAATATGTAAAACTGTTTACTTATTAGGTCTCTCACCACCTTGCGAGCTGTTTTTCCCAGATCCTGAAGGGGTAATAAGATTGCCAAAACATGGTCTGTTGAGTTCTGCGGAAGCCAACTGCATTTTTGACGTCGCAAGAACTGATGAAGATCAATGCGGGATCCGTATTGCATGTAAGTGAAGTTTCAGTCAAAGTGTGCCCCGCACTGTACGACTTAAATGCAGAATTATTTCCATTTACTTACAAGTATTTTTACTAATAATTTTCTAGCCAATTTCATTCCAATCTTCTGAAATTCTGAACCATCCTGTAGTGAAGTGCTTTGGTTACACTAATTTGCAAAATTTATACTCCAATATATCCATTCCTGCGATATTGTTTTTCTCGGGAATTGCTCCAATCACTTTTTCTAAAGTTGTGAATTTTGCTATCCAAAGGCCAAATTAGGGGCGGTTATTTAGCACTAATGTACCTGTTTTTGCACAGTTGACGAGTTCACCTTAGACGGTCCTGACACAGATGGCTTCTGCAAAAAGGACTGGGTGAGCATAGATTCATGTGTTCCTGAAGGAGGCTCCAGGTTTTGCGGGAACATCTCCAAAGCTACCTGTAAGTGGGCTATACAATGCTATGCAATCCCTTTTTAATGTCTGTCGCAGGTATTTCATGAGAATAGGAATAGCTATATTAAATTGTATAAGTATTATAATGTATCATGTAAGTATATTATTCCGTACTTTTGCAGATGAATATCCGTTTCAAAAGAATGCGGAAGCATTTAGAATTGTGTTTCACTCCACTAACTACTCGCAATGGAAGGATTTCCGAATTTACTACAAAATTATCACGGATTGCAGCAGACACGACGGTCTCTTCTGGAATCCACCATACAATATCATACCAGAAGTGTTCCCGGCAGACACCCCATGCTTCACCCAAGTCACGGAGCGTAAGGGAACTATTAACACACCATGGTTTCCGGAGAATTACCCTGACAATATGGATTGTGTCTACGAGTTTATAAGGTTCGCTTAGCTAATTTACTCCCGCATTTACAATCAAGTCAGGAGTAGTAAAATGGATGAGTGTAAAGCTACGCCAACTATGGTTTTTTTTGTTGAAAATATGTAAACGCAAAACAGGGATGACCTCACCGCTGTGCATACTAAGAAAAAAACATTATTTGCTTGTTTTACATTATACGAGACTGGACAAAAAAATTTCCATGAAAAAAATGTAATCTGATAAGCTGTCTCCATTCATAAAGTCATGATCGAAGGCGGGAAATGATGGCATCACCCAAAGATTAACGATGAAGTAATAATAGTCAGTGAAAAAGCTGCAAACATGAGGGCATCAATGAGAAGGATAATTGGAAGATGCCCCTGCAGCGAGAATTTTCGTGTCATGAGTCATTTTTTGAGTAATTTAATCCATGTAAACTAATCATCTCCAATCTATCTGTTTAAAAGGGAAAAAAAGCATTTCCAAAGCTACGAAAAAATTTATTGAATAAGTATTTTCGTCGGACATCATTCCTATTTTGGGAGTTTACTGGTTCAATTAACTACCTAGATTGAAAAAGGCAAATGAACTCACATTACTTCGATGATTACTCCAGAAATCCACTTTTATAAGTCAATAGAAGATGACGTAACGCTATTTTTCATTCAGAAAACAACCTGTAATAATAAAACAACTGTGTAGTATTGAAGGTAGATAGGAAAGTTTTCTGCATTTAATTTTATTGATAAATTCTTTCAAACAAGCCCAATCTCGGTACAGCACGAACTGGATACGCTATAATATGATTATCCCCCTCCCATCACGTACAACAATCGCACTATGGGTTCGTGGATTAATGTTAATGATAGAAACTAAATTCGTGAGCCGGAGAAATTGAAAAACCGATCTTCTGAACTGGGAAAATATAGGTGTCACTGTCAGCAGGACTGCTTATTTCATTTACTTGGACATCTCTGAAAATCGTACTTTATTAATGCGTTTTGGCGTGTGAATTAATTCTCACAATCATGCATGTCATCTTTCTGCACTGTAACTTGTAATTGAAGAAGTGTATACAAAATACAAATGCACATATGTATACACACATAGATAATCGACAGCTTCTGAAATCGTTAAGTTCAGGCCATTGCTTGCCTTGATGCTACTATCAAAGCTGAACTTGTAGGCGTTTGAGCTCGTAGACCTTTCAGCGGTCGGCGGCCAGCCATGCTTACTCGAAACATATCAAACCTGTTACTTTTTATTATGTGGCAAAATCAATTAGGTAGCAAAATATAACAATTCTTTGCCAAAATCATCACCAATCACCACCCCAAATTGTGAGAAGCAAGACATGTCACACTACTTGGTTAAGGTTTATGTATGTATATGTATATGTTTAAACATATGTATGTAAATAAAGGTAATCGGTATAAAAATCGTGGTAGATCGCAGGAGAAACTAGCGCGTTGTTTATGGATGGATGGTTGGCGAGGGAGAGAATGTGAGACGGATCATCAACACAAAATCACAATTAAACACAATACTATAAAATCAAAAATAAATGCAATCTACTAAAAATAGGTAACAACATGGGCTCACAACTTTCATTCTTTAATAAAACACAAGTGGTACCCATTGGAGATCAAAGGAGACCAAAGCCCGACAGTTTCTACACGTTTGCAGGTCGTCCAGGCTCTTGCTTAACTTTTAGCGGAATATGCCTTTCCGGTTGAAAACATTTATGTGCTGAAAGTGGAAGAAGTTTGTTTACTAATTATTTTTATTTCCCTTACATGTGTGCATTGCAGGGAATCCCCTTTAATATGTGGGGTCCGCATGCGGGTACTAACGTTTGAACTGGATAATCCCATTGATACTCAGCTGGGTGGGGCATGCTTGGATTTCTTCCATACACCAGGTTGTGGCTTCCTGTGTGGTAAAGTACGGTTTTTATGTAAGTTTGTCTCTCATTACAAAGGACATCGATAAGTGCTTCAATTGTTTTGAAAAGCAGATATTAATGTGGGCAATCTGCAATATTAATGTATATACTTTCATTTCTCTACAGGGGTAGCCAAATTTCAGCCTGGGGCGACTAGTTTAAAATTTCACTTTCACTCGGATGAAAAGGCAACATTTCGGGGGTTCCAAATAGCTTTCGAACAAATATTTAACTGTTAATAAATACGTCATGGACAGAGAGGATTCGTCTAAAATGGCAACACAGAATAATGTGTTGAACTGGAAATTCCTATCCCTCCACTTTTACGGCGGTTTGGACTCGGAAGTTGTGGTACTCTCTCAAAACTACCGTTTTCTGTATATTCAAGTATATACTGTACATAGTATGCGTTTTTTATTATGTCAAAGCATTATCATTATTAATCCTTTGTTGTAGGAAAATAAATCAACTCGCTGATTTTTAGAAAACATTCGTAATACACAAGACTTCATGCAAAGTACTTTTAGTTATTACCCAGAAAAAACTTATCCGGATGAAAATACTAATAGGATGTTTTTCCATACACTTGACGTTTACACACTGAATGCCCAAATTTCTTTTGCGTATACCTAATGTACCTTTGCATTACCAAACTACATGCACGGCATTGACAATCCGGGATTAAAATCACGGGATTACGGATTTGCACTATATAATCCAGCATAAAATCCCGGATTAGTTTTCACGGCAGAATAATCCGTAATCCAGTTAAAATCGTAGCGGAGATTTAATCCGTAATCCCGAGCCACCCAAAAGTTGGGATTACGGGATTAAAATAAGGTGCCAAAACAGCAACAAACAGTCGCATAAAAGAATACGTGAACTCTCATATCTCCACTGAAAACCATACAAGTACACCACCCTACATCCGTGTGTTCCACACACTGTGGAAAACGTAAGAAATGCATATTTTAAACAGCTATTCAGTGCCGATCTAGGGAATTTTTTTATACCGATTTAATCAATTATGGCATTTTTTTCAAAAAAACAAGTCTCCATTTTAAACTGAGTCGATTTTGCTATGCCGCTTCCAGGGACAATGATTTTATGTTCCGGCAGTCGTGCGAATAGGAAAACAAATGGTTTCTACGCAGCATTTTACTACGAATCTTGCAAAAATTTTCCTATTAAAGGAATTAACAAATTTACGAACATTTTTCCAACAATGTTCGTAGTCCAGAAATGAGTGTTTCTGTTGAACATTGAGTTGAGTCGATACATAATTTTGGCTCTAATGACCGAAATAATTTAATAAAACGTGTTTCTAGCGTCTTTAACTGCGAGTCAGGAAAGCACAATTCTGACGTCTTTTGTTGTGATCAAAAAGTTAAACTTTTCGACAAGTGACTATAAAAGGCTCTTGGTTGGGGAAATGAAACGTTTTCTAGATCCGCATCAAAATTCTACATTAAAATAAAACATGTTTTTGACAATGGAAGGTACATACTTACATGCGGGTATAATATTCCCGTACATAACACAATTAGATAACTTAAACCAAAAAAATTAGCCAGAAAATCACTGACGATATTTTCCAGAAACTTGTATTTCTGAAGCTAAACAATACTTTCGAATATACAATTAAAAATTAATCCGTAATCCCATAATCCGGGATTAAAATCCGGATTACTGGAATTTCTGAAAATAATCCTGACTTTTAATCCAAATCCCAAGATTGAATTAATCCGCAATCCAAATCCTTCGCGGTGAATTTTTCCGAAATAATCCCACATTTAATCCAAATCCCGATTTTTGTAATCCGTCAATGCCTTGACTACATGTGCATCGAAACCTGTGGGGTGAATATAAAATTCCCGAAATAGCTCTATCGTATACAAACAACACCGTAACCTCAAATCGCTGCACCTAAGCGTACGTATACCGGGTGCCAATAAACCATATGAAGCATTTATAACACATTACGCTCAAACTCCCATCTTTACACTACTATCATTCCAAGTTAACTCTGGGAACATCCCGTAAAAAAGCAGGTGAGTCGCAGAACAGTACCGACAAGCAAGGAGTTGTAAAAAAAAAAATTGCACAGCAAAGGCATAAACAAGGAACCCCAACTTCCAAGACAAGATCCATGAGACTGAGACTTCCTGCGCTTCAACCCACGCATCACTTTCACTTTACTCCCACAATAAATGGGAAGTCTATGCAATCTCACAAATAAGGTCTACAGAAAGGCACTTGCATACATTTAGTTAGCTCGCATGATTTTTTCACACAATTTGGCGACAAAAAATCAGGAAAAATTAATGAATTAGGCAGTAATTGCAACCACATGTTGGTCAGTGCAACTAGTTTCCAGTGGTCTGCTGTATTTCACAAATTATCTCTCGCTGAACAAACATTACACATAGGAAACTGGGGATAATCACGAGAGCAGTGGCGCTGAGTTTATGAAGCAATACATGAACTACCCCAAACCCAATAAGGCCATAGTGAGTGTAGGTTTTTGGTGTGGCTGTATTCTTTTTTTAGTAGGGCTTAAAGGTTTGGAGATCTTTTGGGTGCTTCCACTGTGGCTCTTCCATCCATTCATAATTGAGTTTAGTAAATAAACTTTTCGTAAAGTAAAAGAGTGTCTTCCAGATTTTATTTGATTTTAAATAAAAATTTGTGCTTCTGATGTCTTCCCCACGTTCAAAATCTCCACGACCCGTCACACCGAAAAAGGATGACGAATCTTTTTGGGACAAAATTGGGACACTTGGGAGAAAAAAGAAAATAAAAGAGGGTAAGACAGTAAAACCATAATAGCTTCTCTATTACATTCATTTAGTCACAAAATATTACACAATTTATACAGAGAATTTTGCTTGCTCGCCCATGTTTACATAGTTTTAATAGTGTCTTTGGAAAATTAATTTTGCGCATGGTATCAAAAAAAAAACAGAATAAATTCTTGCTTTTGAATGATATGATTGAAATGCAAAATATTATGTTTACTATTTTCGTTTGTCGAGCCAAAAAAACAAGTACAAATCAACTTCTAAAGGGGGTGTTGCTAATTTAGCGAATGGAAAAAGAAGATAAGACGAACTGAAACTAAGAATACCAACATGTACTAAGAATCTTACTGCATCTAACAACTATCGGTTTTTTATGTTTACAGTACAAGAGTTCGAACAGGAAGGAAAGAATGCGATTGAGTCTCCTGGAAGTCCAATACAGTTTAACATTTCTCCCGAGGAATATGATTTAGGTGCGATGATTAGACCTTTCTTCCTCAAGCTGCTTTCTGAAAAATCGAGTTAACAATCCCTTTAAAATGTCAAAATATTTTTCGTTTCACAGCTGAGGGAGAGGAGAGAAGCCTAATTGAAAGGCGTTCATATGAAGATCCCAAACTAAGAAACCTTATAGTTCTGCTGATTGATTGGATTAACGATGAACTAGCAGATCAACGAATCATCGTCAAAAGTTTGGAAGATGACTTGTACGATGGCCAAGTGCTGCAGAAGCTAATAGGTAAGTATTTGTCAAATTTTCCAATTAAAAATGTCAACTTTCACTCACAAAAAAAGCCTTTTTAACCGTTTTTGATTAATTAATTAAATAATAGAAAAGTTGGCGGGACAAAAGCTGGAAGTGCCTGAAGTAACACAATCGGAAGAAGGACAACGTCACAAACTCCAAATCGTTTTGGACGCAGCTAATCATATTCTGAATCTACAAAGATGGTCACAGCTAAAATGGAGCGTTGATTCGATTCACTCCAAAAGTTTGGTTGCCATTCTTTATTTGCTGGTTCACCTGGTTAGACATTTCCGTGCCCCATTACGCCTGCCAGAAAACGTGAATGTTGAAACGGTTGTTGTGAAGGTAATTCTCGTAAATATCCCTCGAAACTGCTGCTATAATCATCATTGAACCCCTTGAGGTTAATATCGAAAATCCTAATTAAATTGTGTAGAAGCGTGCCGGTAAGCTGGAATACAGGCGAGTAACGGAAGAGATAACTTCCACTTACGATGAATTTGGCATGAAGTGCGAACGAGACGCTTTCGATGCACTTCTAGAGCACGCCCCGGACAAGTTGCAAGTGGTGAAGAAGGTACGACGACGATTAATTTTCCCAACATAATACCGTGTATTCGACGATAAGTTGTATAAAAAAATGTATCCTGAATGTAAAAAAAATGTAACAATGTATCCTAAGTATTTTTGTATACATAATCACCACTGCAAAATTTTCAGAGCCTCATCACTTTTGTGAACAAGCATTTGAACAAGATCAATTTGGATGTAACTGACATTGACAGTCAGTTCCATGACGGCGTTTACTTGATTCTTCTTATGGGCTTACTCGAGGGTTATTTCGTCCCTCTTTTTGAATTCCATTTGACACCCAAGGATTTTGAACAAAAAGTCTTTAACGTCGCATTTTCGTTTGAACTTATGCAAGACGCAGGCTTGAGCAAACCGAAGGCCCGGCCGGAAGGTAAGACATTATTTCCTCTAACATTTTTTACATTTCATCCGTTGATCACCTCCTTGGTTCGTGGTCACCTACGAAAGCTTAACCATCAAACTCTTCTTTATTCCAGATATTGTTAACCTTGACTTAAAGTCAACTCTTCGCGTCCTTTATAACTTGTTTGCCAAGTACAAAAACCTTGCTTAGAGTCCTTCTAAGGTTTTCTGGGGTCAACAAGTTCAACCATATTTCAGTGCCTTTGAACGGAACATTATTCAATTGCGCCTTTTAATACAGACGTCCCAGCGTACCATTCGGGCCAAAACAATTTCTGCCCTGCAATTTGCCATACTAATTACTAATACAATGTACTAAAGACATTTACCTCGCAAACTAGTTTTTGTTGCCTTAACCGTCACTAACTTTAATGTAGAGCTAAGACGTCTTTAAAATCTCGCAAATACAACTATTTATTTTAAAGAAAAAGTATTATGAACTACAAATAACACTTACCTGGAATCGCATAAATATAATTATAGTAGCACAGCCGGATACGGTGCAAATACTAATAACTTTATAGTGTTTAAACAACAAACATTTAACGTCCTACCTAGATTTTAGTGGCTGTAATAATTGTAGAGGAAAAAACTGCGACATTCAAGCTTTCATACTTCGTTGTATGACTTAACGTACATATTATACAATAGCTTTAGTTTAGATTTACATTTAAAGAAAATATTTTACTCTTTACAAGTGTTCAATTCTAATAGAGATTTATACGCGCATAGAACTTTATTAGTCAATAAAAAAAATACATATAGTAACTCAAAAAAGTCTTCACTTGCCCGTCCAGACTGGACCAGTATTCCAGCATCATCTTTTTCCCATCATCCCATACGAATCTCCGAAAGTCTGAAGCCCAAGTCATTTAAACTGTTTCGAAATTTCGAGCAAAGTTTCGTTTGTGAATCAAACCCACCAACTTTTTTGGTTCCCCGTCGATTTTTTAGTGTGGTCTAGGCGTCATCAACGTATCAAAATCAAACACCGTCAGAAATACCTTTAAAAAATTACAGATTATCTAATAAAACCGCAATTAAATTGTGAGTGAAAAACCAAAGGGACAGATTATTTGCAAATACCGGACGCGAACGCTCAAATAAAATAGCCGAGAAAATTATTAGCAGTCAGCAGGCGTGGATGTGGAAGCGTTTGTATGGATGCTCCATAGCCATTTCCTCGCGGCTATATAAATCTTCCAACAAAAGTGACTCATTTCAATAAAATGTCTCGGTTTTTTTATGCTCTGCTATTTCCAATTTGCATCTCCAGCGGCAAAACATTCAATTTAAAATTTAAATATTAATTTAAATCTATAGCTCTTTTGAAGCTTTAGTTTTATCCTTTTAGCTTTTAAAGAAGCTATAGTCAAAGCTCAACTGGAAACTGGAACTTTTTTTTTTTTTAGGATTTTGCATTGTTTTATAAGGGCAAGGGTATATTCTCTGTATGGTAGTCCGTACAGTGTATTGTCTATGTGTCGAAAGCCTGATTTAGACATTTAAATCTTGAACTAGAAGGGTCAGAAAGTCATAGAAAGTAGGTCGTTTGATTTTGAACTTATTCTGATTAGTTAATGATCGTGTTATCGTGTGTCGAGTCAGTCCCGGGGAAATGTATAGTTTTCTTGAATAAAAAACACAGTTTTAATTCACATTCCGTGATTCCATTATAAAAACGCGACTTTCAGTGTGCTGCACGTTCCAATTGAACGGTTCAATTATGTGCAGTGTTATGGTATTTTTAACTTGGCGAAACCAGACGTGGAAATTATTCGGAACATACGCGGGTGCTTACATAAAAGATTGACCAGGAAAACTTTCAACTTCAGCCTTCCACCGGATAATTAAGTGGGTGTGGCGTGTATAGTTGGTATTTGACGGATTTGAAACCTAGTCCTCCTTCTGGGTAAGTGGCGGAATTTGGTTGGCGTGGAAGATCTAAGATCTCAGCATTTGGTAATAATTTGTATGGAAAGTAGAGTAGGATTTGCAACTATAAAATTGAAGCATTAAGCGTTATCGTAAATGTTCGTTAAATACCGTCATAAACGGTTATCTACCTGGGTTCATGTCTCTTATTTTATTATTGGAGTTGTTCTGTTGATTAGTAAAATCATGGCTTTACCGTCTTCCCGTCGACCAGCGGAAATAGAGGAAGAACTTCAGGAAGAAAATGAAGTCGCTAAGTTACAATCTCTGAAAATCAAACTTAACCTGAACAAAATTTTTATGGAAAGCATGGTTGGGTGGTACGAATACGACCTGTCTCCAGAAGTCAGGAAAAAGCTAAAGAAGCGAGATGTGATTAAAAGAGCGCATTATGTTTGTCGTACCATAAAATTGATTTATGAAAAACTACCGCGTAATTGGCTGAGGGTTTTACACGATGAACATGGTGTCGCATTCCAGTGGTTACATCCAGCAGAGATTGCTAAAAAAGTAAATTATTCCATTTAAACGTAATAATCCTAATGTAAAACAGTGTCCTGTTAATGTAAAACAAAAGTTTGTTTCGGTGTAAGCGGTGCTTGGAAAGTTTGAGAATGTGAACATTTTTGTACAGAGAGCTATTCGACGCCTTAAGAGAGCGGCTATTTCGGGAAGAGTAACAATGGGTGCATTGCGGAGACAAATCGAGGACCTGAAAGCTGGAATAATCAAGCCTGCAGATATTGAACCAGAGTTGACAGAGCATGATACTGGCATTCGAGCACCGAATACTTCCGAATTGTTCAACAACAGCTTCAGTTCGAAGTTCATTGATCTATCTAACGAGCCACCTCCGGAATTTTGGGTAAAAGCTTACTTGACAGGACAACATCTACCTAGGATTTTGAGGATGCATACAGACTCTGCAACCAGTCAAACAGTTATATTCTATGATTACGACAGTTTAGATTGCAAGGTAACAGCCATCCGCATTCACTCTAACGTTTACATGTTTTTATAATACAATACAATTACCTAATGTGTTCCGAGAACATTTTTAATATAGTAATTTGTGACAGGAAATGCATGGAACCCAAGAAGTACACGAAGCTAACAATTTTTTAAGTTGGAAACGCTAGGATTTTAAGACGCTCTTCGTCTTGTTGCCTGCATGGCTACAGCTTCGAAAAATATTCTCAACGGAGAACATATGTATTGTGAAGCTATAACAATGCATCTGGTGATTATAATCAGATAAAATACGTTCGTGTTACCCCAGGTTGTGATTTGTGATATTGCATCACGTCGTAGATATTGTGGAAAGTAATGTTTTTGTCTTCCAGGGTATTTGAAAAGAAAATTGACAATGACTTTTGCTGTCAGCCAACACTTTTTTTGTAATTTATTCTTCCGCCACGGAATGTACTATTGCATTAATAAAATCCATTACTTTGTATTCTGCTGATCTCAGCAAATCGTGCTAGATGAAATTAGATGCTGTCGGGTCGTGAGTGTTTTTAAGCTAAATGACATGATGGAAGTAATGAATTAGTGAAGCCGAATATACATACATGCATATATACATAAATGCTTGCTGTATGTTTTGTAACTCGATATTTTGAGCAACATCTGATTGGAGATTCCGGAAAATTATAGTAAGTAAATTTTTAATTACGAAATACATTTTTCCAGGAGTGAAAAGTGCTCACTTTCTGGAAAAATTAAAAAGCGCATTATGAGTCCGTGTCACATGTCCTGAAGATTAAAGAGTAATGCAAATAAGTGTGATTTGAATTTTTGACTGCTTTTATTTCGTTTCAAAAAATTAGAGCTTGCACTTTAATTTCTGGATGAAAAAAGTATTTGCTCCAATAATTGCTTTGCATGAAAAAAGGTAGGCTGGAAAATGTCTTGGTTGCGTTTCTCTAGTCCTTAATGACAGGGAACATGCTTGAAGGTTTTCTATTTAGATATCAACGACTTAAATTAAGAAAATTTCATCTTGGTGAACGAGAAGAAAATCCGTAAAACTATTTATAGGAGCGATCGCAGCAAGAGATAATTTCAAACTTTCCGACCATAACAAATTGGGTCCAAACACGACAGCAAGATTCGACGAGGTCATTTTATTCAAATCGCTGCGGTCCATCACCTGTAAATTAAATAAAATTAGCGTTAAGTTAAAATACGAAAGGCGCCGAAGAAACACGAATGGCAGTGACGGAAATGATGGGTAATATTGTGGCTGTTAGGACCTGAATGACTATCACGCGTAAAAAAATCACAGCGACTAAAACAAAATTACTAATGAATTACAAATATCTGCAAAGTTTCGAAATGATGTACATAGAATCGAAATCATTCACCATACATAATGCATATAACATATGTATATCATATTCAGTACGTAAAAGCAAGTAACAAGAACTTGAATCATGGCTGATATCGACGGTCACAGATAAGGGTTGTACACAGTGTACACAAACCCAACATATTAAACTATCTAGATACGTGTGCCGTCGGGATCGACATTCATGCTGATAAGCTAATGACATACATTTTACGTGGCAACTGCAGTTAATAAATAATAAATCATGTATGTAGGTAGTAGTAGATAAGAAACCATATAGGTTAGCATTCTTAAAACAACTTTTACCTTAGCTAAAAACTGCATAGTGTACTTCAGCACAGCGTAGTTATCTTCAGGAAGTTTTTCCAAAATAATTTGCTTGACGAACTTTGCTTTTGCATCTTTGGTCAGCTCTAATACAAATTGAATTTCCAAAAATTAAAAACATTAAATAGAGCTTGTTTTCCGATATATTGTGGGAAAGTTGTTTGCTTACTTTGGAATTCGACTATTTCTTCAAATAAATCGTAGGTTAGCAATGGTTCTTCTAGTTCCCGTAAAAACGCTTTGATGAGAACTGCTGCTAAGTGATAATCACCATTAAAAGAAATTTGTTCTCCTCGGTTCGCCTTTGCCTGAGATTCTTTGACTAGAACAGTACTGGCTGAACGTCTGAATAATCCGTCAGTTGCTAGCGCTATATTAATGAAAACATAGTAATAAGAACTTGTAGTTAAAATAAATGCGGATCATTCTGGTATTATAACACGCACCTTCTGGCTGACTTAAGAATTCTATGCATTCCCGCAGAATCGGAGGTATTACTTCCCCATTATTGTGCTCTTTGATATACTGTAACGAAACTCCGAACTGCTGGGTCTCCAGCGGTGTGTGGAACGTTGTTGTTGGAGTTGGAGGTTGTGGCTGAGATTTATTGTTTTTCGACGTTAGTTGTTGATCGTACCTAATTTACACAATAACATGTATGTGAACCTGCAACTGCACATACTAAAAGTGAAAAACAATGAAAAATGCATATTTACTTACTCTTGAACTTGTTGCGGTATACACAGTTGATCCAGCCTTACGTGCTGATCTAGTTCATTCAGGTAGTTGATGTACATGACTTTTTTCCCAAACTTAGCACTGCAAGAAAGTCAATCAATTGAATTATTCTGTATGAAACTAATAAAGGCGTATTCACACTGAGGAACGGCGTCAGTTGCATCCCACTGACAATTTTGCTAGCAGAAGCAGACATTCATCTAGCGTGTTGTTACCCTTCTGTTCACCCTGGCGGCCGTATAGTGTCAAATAGAAGTTCTGTCAATGTCGATATCGGCAGAACGGAAAAGGTTAGTCAGACCAAGCTGCAATTTAAATTGACACTCGGAGACCCGCTTCAACTCTCGGCATGTCAATGTGAACACGCGTCAATGTTCAGCACGAGCCTGTCCTAAACCGCTGCAAATTGCTGCTTCTGCCAGCATCCACTGTAAACGCACTGACAGTTTATACTCACTGAATACTCAGTGATATGACGTGCCTGCGCCCTCGTGGGAATACGAATACGCCGTTTAATTCGAATAACGATATTAATAACAATAACATTATCTTTCGATATACTCGTGTTACCTGATGACAGGCTTAAATAACTGGAATGTCAGTTTTATAAAGTTTGTTGGATGGACAAGATACAGCGCTTTCAAATTTTTCTTGTACTTTCTCTCAAATGCTCTGTATCCTTGCCATAACCAGGATAACGGTGGTTTGTTTTTGCTGTTCAGTCCATGATGGAAGTATACTAGACAGTAATCTTGATCAACATATTTGTCCAAAGTGTATACCAAGTACCTGAGGATAAAAGGACCGTTCGCTTAATCAATTATGGAATGACAAATCAGGACTGCTAGTAACTTGCGAAAAAAATCACTTATACCTGAGGAACCTTTGATGATCAAAACTCTTGTTGGACGGCAATTTACATGCCGCCAACACAATGATTTTTCTCCCAACATGATCGTCACCAACTACATCGACGATGTTGTGCTGAGCTATGTCAGAAAAATCCTCTTCATCTTGCAATGGAGTGGCTGTTAGTGAATCTGGCTCAGGATTAAAAGGCGCTGCGGCTAATTCCTCCTCAAAATTTTCTTCAATAGTTCCATCAGACACAGGCGATTCCAAATACTCATATACTTTTATTTCTTCTTCATCTACATATTAAAAAAGCCCATGTATAAATCACAGTAACTGTCTCAATCATATCTATATTACTCTTGCCTTGTCCTTTGATAATATTTAATGTAGAACCACCAAACACAAAGGACAGCACGTCTACTCAAAAAGTAAAAGGATTTTAATGGGCAGAACATGTATATTTAACCCACCTATCCCCGCTGATGTAGCTTGTTCCAATTCCGTGTCATCAAATTCTAGATTTGGTTCGTAGTCGTGAAAATCCGACAGACTAGGGTACGGGTCCTCGTTATCTCCATGACCAGTAGGTACTGCAGGGTCGAACATCTTCTTGTTCGGAAGGAACACTTTACTTGGAAACAATTATCATGAAGATTCTGTAACAATACGTCAAAAATCCAATGAACCACACCATAAAAAACATACCAAGTGAACAGCGAACAAAAATTATGTCCCAGTCCCAACTTTCCTCATCCAACCACCACAATCTTTAAACACTGTAGAAATCCTCCTAAAGCTTACTTAATCTTCAAAAACCACAAGCCATTCTTGAATGAGTGAAAGGCTAAAACCAGATGAAATGAAGCAAAAGACTTATACAAAACAAGTGTATGCATAGATACATCTATAAAAAAAATTAAGTAAATCTTCCCCCAAGAAAGCACATATATAAACTTTTACCTCTGTTTTTCTTCAAGTCTCCCTAGGAAAACGACCAATCCTATTCGATATCAAGAAAAAGGAACACAGACATTTGAGTCAAGTTACTTTAATACTGACACTTCTCACCACGTTTTATATATAGTTAAAAAGATCCACACCAAAAGGATAATATATAATATATATATAATATATATAAAAGTACCTGTCTTTTACTTCTGAAGGAACTATATATACCTATATATTAAAAGGTAACACTTGTTCTATTCACTCTCTCTCTCCTCCGTCCAACGTAGAACAAAAAAATATCGAAGAGGAAAAAAGATTACAGGATTGCACACTGACAAAATAGACAGATAAAGTCATCAATGATTCACTTCTTACTTATTTTAAGATCTTCCTCAAATGGCTGTAAACAGAGATGAGAGGAGGATTGTGTATGACATGGAACAAAAGCGGCTTTTAAATTAACTTTTAATAAAATAAACACGATGGGTGGTGTAGGGAAAAGTATAGGTATATTTATTATTTATAGTCTTTTTTATCATTTATCCTTGTGCGTGTGTGTGTATATATATACACATGTAGGGTTTTTCATCGATTAACTTTTACAGCCGTTAAAAAGAGAGAGAGAGAGAAAACCTGAGAGGAAGTGCTCCGGCCCCCAACCAATCCCTGTCCTTTCCTATTAGAGGAACTGTACAAAGAGCGAACAGATCATTCCGCCACCAGAAATTCATCAGGATCCGGACGCACATAACGTCTATAGGGTCAAGTTTGTAATTGTGGATTGTGGCCATCTGGCTGATTGTGGAACCCACCATTTTAACACAAACTACGTGTAATGAAAGAAATGGATGTAACAATAAGAAGACTAGCGCCTGCCCATCGAATTCATTAATTATGGCCGACAAATTCATTAAACTGTAAAATCAAAAAACTTTCAGTTTTTCAGGGGCCATTCAAGTATTAACTTAACTTGCTTCATTTCATTTTTTTCTCGGATTTTCGGAATTATTCAACCAGGCTTTCAGTATAATCCTACATATATTAAGTTTGTAATTACTTACATTTTTTTTAAACAAATAAATGTTTACCACAATTGAAGATGGGGATGGTCACAATAATAATAATATTGCTTATTATTGATCCAATTATTGTTACATGACATACACAATACACGCACATATTTAGAACATTACATTCCCAGTACAGGCACTGAAGATAGTCTACAACATTATACAGTATAATATTTTGTTTACATCTATACATACCAATTGCTATACTACTTACATACAAATGACCACTTTTGTGAACTGTAGTATGTTTAAAAAATCATAATATGAAATTGGTAACCAGAAATTTAATAAATATTTTTATAGTTGTAGCTTAAAATGCTATAGATATTAGAATCCTTTCTTCAAAATTCCGTACTTGAACCACATCAGAAGAAAAAAATTGAAAAAAACGTTGCAAAATGCCACAATGTCAAGCGTTACCCTAGCATAAATATCGTATATACGTCCACAAAATCTATCTTAACGGGTTAAAGACGTTTCCAGCAAATTTCGTTAGCCGAATTAGTTTTTTTTAGGAATGGAATTTCCGGAAGTAAGTTTCTTGAAAGCAATGTGATAATGTGAATTTTGAGAGCATCTTTCATGGGATTGCCGGCGATTGCAAATTCGGCTATCATGCTCACGTTGACGTTTTCGTACAAGTACTATTTCGCAAATGCTCTAATAAAGCATTATCTTAGGGACATTTGTGTGCTGGAAGCCATGTGCGCATGGGACTTCAAAAAACATCTGTTCGCTCTTTTTACGCTCCCGTCGTTCCTCTCCTCAACTTCTAAAGGACGTTTGACGCGGGAAAAGCACCTTTTATACCAAAAAATAACATGTTCTTAGTTCTTATTCCTTGTGTATATACGTATACACTTAAGTACATATTTAAATATTTTTATTTATTTTATCTATATTTCCCATTTCCCCGTCACGGACCTTTAAATTTTAAACTACCTTTTTAGTCATTAAAATTATGTTTATTGGATTTTACACTGTTTAATCCTATTGGTTTTTGAAGTAATGTTTTCTAATTAATGACGCATAGAATTTGAGTCTGCAGCTTTAAAACAAATGACCAGTAAGCTGTACTTGCTTTTTGAATACTCTTACGATCCTTTAAAAGGCGCGCTGATGGATGCTATCCTATAGATTATAGATCCTTACAATTTGGTTGTGTAACCTAGCTCAAACTGCATAAAACAGGAGACTGCAATCAATTTGTCATTTTTGACGCAAGTAATGATGCGCACAAAGCGTTAAAGAGTTACGTTAATCGACTTTGCTCAGAGTTATATAACAAAATTCCCCGGCCCCCGGAGAACTGTTTTCCGGTTTTTACACAGAAATTCCCTGATTCTGTGGCGAAGATCAGTGAAAACGTGAGCTCCCGGGACCACAATCTTTACATGGCTTTGCATCTGTTGTCCAATTATTGCGGTCTTCCAGGCATCCGGGCCCAAGGAAGCCAGAAAACATTGGGAAAACGGTCATATTGAACCCGAAAGAAGGGATATTGCTAATTTCTATATTTAAGCGCAAATTTTCATGTGGATTGCGCGACAAATGTTAAAAAAATTGGGAAAAACTCAAATTTTCAGGGGAGTTCCAAGCCGAATTTGTAGGGCAATTTGTGAAAAAAAAACGCAAATTTTTTGGCTCAAGTTTAAAAATGTCTGCTGCGCAATTTTTTCACAGGCTTTTCACCAAAACGCTTTTGTTCGCAAATGGGAAGAAAAAGAAAGACAATTTATAATGCTGCTTCAACGATGCAGAGCACGGTGTGGGTACAGGATTTTAGCGCTCCCAATCATGGTAGATTTTTACCAAAATTGACAGCCAGGGAAATATATTTTGTAGTATTATTGTTACTTGCAATCATACGACTGGGTACGGCCAATTGGCCAAAATATACGGTAGTCGTATATTTTTATTTTCACATACGACTCGGACCTCAAATATACGGTGGTCGTGTATAACATATGGCATCTGGTATCCTTAGCTTGCATACGTCATTCGGTGTGTACAATGTATAAAAGCATCTGCATACTGTGCGGGGAAGCATTGAAGAAAGGGGTAGAAAAACAAAAAAGGCTTTTTGGATGAGGTGAAAGTCATAACCGTTTCCAATTTCCATCCACGACTTGTACTTGTATCACTTAATACACGGATACTGAATATATCCTGAAAGCAGGAGTTTTTTAAAACCGTACTATGATGCTAGATTGTGAACATTCAATATTTCATTCGAAGTTTTGAATATTGCAAATGTTCTATTTATTATTTTTATTGCGCCAATTTTTTTGCGTACTGTTTACTGTTGTTGAGGCTATAAAGTGGATAGCTTAAATTTAAAAAAAGCAGAATTAATTTGAATTTAGTTTTACAGAATGTTCAAAAACTTCAGCAAATTTTCCACGAACTTCAACGTCACCGTGTGATTTTTAATATTTTTTTTTTTCAATGTCGAACTTCTGAGAAGCGTCAGATCTTTTGTAGTTTCTAGGCACTGAGCAAGCTACTTCAGAATGGTTTTGCAAAAACCGTCGTAGTGTTTTTAGTTGCGGATGGATTTAAATAAAAAAATTTAGCTCGCCCCACAAAAAACCAGTTGTTGTTGAAAATCTGCGACACCGGTACAACAAGGTTTCTTTAACCGAGAATCAAGTAAACTCATTGGGCGCATTAACGTTTTTACCAGAAGATGATGTCAGCCAAGGTTTTTATATTTTAAAAAATTCAAAAATTAATTATTAATTAAGCCAAAATCATATCCGCTGGTATTCTTCATCCTGAAAACTTCCCCAACGGTAACTCGAACGACAAACGGGTGTAAATGTCAAGATGTCTGCTTCAGATTTGAAGGATTTGAACGAATGTTTACCAGCCAGGTTGAGTGAGTGAGCGTGTGTGAACTGCCAAGAACCAGAACATATACAGGTTCTCGCGGGATTTAGGTAACTCCGTATCACTACAGGGATGCAACAGTTTAGGAGAGACATGTTTGCAGACAACATTGTTAGATTATTTTTTAATTAGAATTTATTACGAATGAAGGAGAATTTAAACTAATTAACCAGCCAGAAAAGGCTAAATGCAAGTACCCGCACGTTTGGGAAATAATTCAGACGAAATATTTCCTTTGGTTTACATCCAAAGTTTGTTAAAAGTGGGGAGAGAGAGAGAATGAGAGTGAGACAGAGAGAGAAGAAGAAGAGAAAGGGAGAGAATCAAACAAGAGAGGAAAGGGGTCGAATGAGAAAGAAAGGTGAGTGATAATGAGTGGCAAAATGAGAGAGAAGCAGAGAAGAAGAAATGAGACAGATGAGCAAATGATTATGCATCTGTGCTTGCGGAGTGCCAACTTGGAGCAGGTCGGTGAAGGGGAAAGTTTGGAAATCGCCCTTTGTTTACGAATTATGCTGACTTTCTCCCGTTTTTCTCCTTGTGAAAGCTGAATTTGCAACTATCATACAAGTTAACCGAATTACAATTGGAGCTTCAAAGGATTTACCGAAGTTGGGCTTCGAAGCCGTGGTGCGTAATACTGCCAAGAACCAAACATAAAATCACATGTGAGTAAAAAGGCTATCCAAACCATTGTTGCTTCAATCTATAATACATACAGACAAACATCTTTGTTTTAAACACAAGGAAGACACGACTCCATTGTGTTTACTTTTAATGAGGAGATTCTTGTAACAGTAAAGTCGACACGGCATTCAAATTCAGCAAAGTTGGTAGTGACTCCACAAACACAATGACAGCTTCACTCGTTATTATGAAGGTCCGAAGAAGAAGGAATGAGTCAGATGAGTAAATGATATACTTATACATACAGTGGAGTCTCTCTATAACAACATCCAAGGGAACCCAAAATTTTGCTGTTATAAAAGGAATGCTGTTATAGAGAACACAATTATTATGTATTCTATGTGCAAGGTGCTGCGAATTCCATTACGTTATGGAGAACATGCTGTTATAAGGTGTGCTGTTATGGACAGACTCCACATGCATATGACCCTGTATTCCCCCATTAGAACTCGAAGTTTCTCGTATCCAGGGGATCCGAGAATTTCATGCATATTAGAGTGGGTGGAGACCATGGATGGCCAAAACTCCGATCTCAAAACTCACCCCCATACCCCTCCCGACGGGGGATGAAATTTTGACCTTTCGAGACGGGGTACCTGCCGTAACTCGGCTGTTTTTCAACCGATTTTTATAAAATTTGAAATTTAGCCGTTTGGAAAGATTTCCTCGATTCGTTCAAAGAAAGTTCAGTTTCTTTTGATGAATACTATTGAAATTGACACATTCTGGCAGTTTTATCAACTATAGATGCTCTTTCTTTAGGATACGAATATAATCTTCTTCTTAATTTCCCTGTTATTTTCTGCTTCGCAAAATCATTTCATCAGGTTGTTTGTAAGTAGGTCATAAAACAAGCATGAATAATACAGAAACGTTTTATAACAGTTCAACGTCAATACATGAACGGGGACAGGGTAAAGAAACAATGGGTGGTACGAACACCATAAGACCATAACTATTGTACTTTTGCATCAAAACATCCACACGGACTTATGAAGCACGTTTGAATTTCTGCCAGTGACAGACCTTAGAAGACATGTACAAAAGACGACTGATTGTATAATTTTTACGGCTATTCCAGTATTTTACTCCAGTTATCATTCAACATCAATTGGCAGGGTGGACTTCCAGGGGAATTAAATTATGGCTTTTAAAGTTATCAGCTAATAATAAAAACAGAAATAAAAGGCATGTTTTTGGAAATAGTGCTGCCTAATTTGAAACCATTTTAATTACTTAATGTTTGATTATTGCCTCAAATTTTCATGACATTAGGATGCTTTGCATCCTAATGTGCCTAAGCTTTTTTAAGCGTAGGAACAAAATCAAGGTGGCATGTAATAACGCTCAAAATACATCCTTTTAATGGTACGACAAAATGACATACCAACAGGCAGGAAGCATGGAAGAATAGACGAGAAGGAGAAGGGAAAGTGGTGGAAGTGAAAGTGGGTGAAAGTAAATGCACAGTTAGAAAGGTTATGATTTATGATATAGTTATACAAGAGAAATCAGGCGATGAGTATAGGTTTGCAGAGAATGCGAGAAAAAAAGTGAAATAGGAGGAACGATGGAGCCAAAGCATGATCAGAAAGAAGGAGGACCATTTTTAATGGAAATGTTTGGTTTTGTCCTGCGAATTTTTCGATGCATTTTTGTCTAATGAACATTCATTGTCGGGTGATTGAGCTGAACCATTGTGTGACAGTATTTATAGTTATTTATAAATAACAATTGATGCTGGCGAGTTTTGTTTTTTGAGCAACGGAATTAATTTTAATTGTATTGATTTTCCAGATACTAAACATGATCTTTACCAGAGATTGAAATTGGTACCAATCAACGAATTTTTTTATGCTAAACAATTTGTAAAGCATAATTTTGAAGAAACGTTGGGCAGTGGTTTTTACGTACTCAATGGTCAAGTAGACAAGTGAAAGGGAGACTAATTTAATGCGATCGCATGTGTATTCTTCCTTTGTGTGAACAGGGTATTGTGGATTACACAGAATTTTGCGGGATTACGGATTATTGTGATTTTATTTTTGGGATTACGGATTACAAGTACACTTTAGCGTAGCCACGGGATTACAGTTTACACGAAAATTATTTTATATTCTGGATTACGGATTCGGATCCACAGTAATACGATTACGAATTGTAATCCCAGATTATGGATTACGGATTACAATACAATATAATTTTTCCCGACAAATCCTTATACAGAAGAAAATTCACACAAAATGTTTCAAATGCCGTTAGATTTCGAAAATACAAGTCTTACAGCATCTGAAAATCTGAATATAAACTGCTTTTGTGAAAATTGCAGACAAATGTTTTCTTCGCCGAGGAACCGTAATCCAAGCCACCTAATTCAGTTGGATTACGGATTACATGCTGATATTTTTTTTCGGGGATTACGGATTACTTTATTTTTTTTAAACTCTTTGGATTACGGATTCGGATTACGTAATCCGTAATCCTGGGATTATAATCCGGGATTAACAATACCCTGTATGCGAGCTTTTATACTGTTTTTAATTTTCTATGACTTCGATTCGTATTATGCATTATTATTGTACAAATACATTTTATATAATTTTATTAAATGTATGTACAACGTACAATCGATACTCTAGTAACCTGCGTGTTACGGTTAAAACACACTCCTGAGTTCTTAAGAAGAGTTCGAAATCGGACAATAACCAATTAACCGGCTATGTTACTCTAACCATACCTGGTTGACGAAGGCCAAATAAATGCGTCAGATAATGTGAAAAAAAAGTAGATATTCTATTGTGTGCTACTCACGTGATGCGCTTGGTGCTCATATACTGTGCACATGCACATAACAAATATAATTTTTATCTAATAATTAATAATAGTATAATGCTTTCTTTGTTTTGAAATATGACATCATCAACATGGGAGCATAGTTATTATCATGGCTTTTCCCACCAGCCAAAATCAGTACATGGCTGCCCCTCTCCGTTTGTGTATATACTACCAACGGTCTAACATATGTAAGTACGTACACGTTTTACCGAATTGCTCTCATATATGACAGGTCCATGTAAAAAAGGAACATCCGGAGAACGGATGTAATATGTAACTGTCAAAATATTTATGGAGAGCCGAATGGGAAAAAAGTCATATCTCTTTCCTCTCTCCTCTGTATTACACCTCCTCCTGCTGGTACATGTACTGCACCTCGTATTCCGTGCAAGCTTCCATCAACTTCCAATTCCAACGTGCATGCATATACACATACACATGCATAGGAGACTCAACGGCAATTGGCTGTATACGCTAACGTAATCATGCTCTGGAATTCCTAGCGGCTGAGGGCTCTGTGAGACTATAGAAAAATAACGCACACGGAAAAAGCATGCTCGCCTGGCATACAATTTTTTGGCAGAATCGGCTTAGTATAGTGCCAGAACTGTTTCAGATTTCAATTCAATTCCCAGCAATACCACGCAAATGACGCACTCACAAATATGTTATTTAGTTAATTCGTTAATTGTGTTCACTAATGTCATGTTCGTGAACAGATTTTGGTGATAAAAAGTACCAGCTTTGATTGATCCCAGGCTGGAGGTGGCAAATGTTATAGATGACAGATTTGTCACCTTCACGTTTTTCAACATTTACAACTTCCACAGATATCGGGGCTCCATTTCAAGGATTCGAAGGCATTTAAAAGCGCATTAGTTTGTTTTTTAAAAGGGAGAGCCATTTTTTTCATTGGGGGAACGATTAGCATTTGAACATTTGTAGGAAGCTAACGAGTTGGAAAAGAGTTGCATTTTTACATGCATTTCGTCAATCACTTGGTGGATGAAGTAATTGAATTTAACTCCCAATCTTTAACACCATTTCAATCGTTGGATTCGTACTCTTGGAAAAAATCTCAAAAGATTCCTTGTGGTTTTATTTCTCATTTTGTTATTTAATTTGTGTGAAAAAACAATGTGGAATGGGATAATTGGTAATGAGGCTATTGAAGAATCAAAAAACGTATAGCTGACCTTGTGGTCTCCGTTATTGTTTTTTAGCCCTGTTTATAATAATTACAAGCTTGCAACTTCGAAAACATCGATTCGAAGATGTAAACTGCGTGACCAACATCGCTTTGTTGGTGATATATCGTAGTTCCGTTTCCGCTATTGGGTAAGCGTTTTACATCTAAAGAGACTAACATCTATCAGCATAATCGGTAGTTGGGCAAGTAGAGATCGTTGGGAACGTGACTTCTCAGTGCTGTATTGCAGAAGTCGGTCGGTGTCAATAAATCAATCTATCATGCCGGCGGTAGGTAGATCCGCAGTAAGTCCAGCTAGAATCATTCCAGAGACAGTTGGAAATAATGTATTCAATAAAACAAATCAACGAAAAGCCCCTAGCGCTACAAACAGGTAGTCGAAGGAACAAATTTGCCAAATAAAGAAAAAATACGGGAACTACAAACACTGTGATTATTGCAACGTCTCGTTGACAAAGGAATAGTATTTTAATCATGTGGCGTGTAGGTGCACAAAGTTACCAAGAAACTAAGTTGGATTTTTTATTGTGTAGCAAGTACTCACCTGTTTCCTTTATACATGTATATACTATTAAATAATTTTGTGTTAAAACAATACTAAATATGATGTTTTTTACCAAGGTTGAAAATAATACGGAAGGAAATGACGAAGCGTGAGAACATCTAGGAGAATAGACAGTGTTTTACATTGTCAAAATATCGGTTGCAAAAACCTCGTACTGAAACAGTAATATTTTCATTAAAAACATTTAACATCAAATTTACAGTGTGTTACGAATAATATTGTAACGCATATTATATGGATTAATTTTTTGTCACATTTGTGTTGCATGTAGTATCATATTGCATCAAAGTTAAAGGCCGGCAACTCCTCGGAATGCGTGTCCTGGGGTCGGATTGAGCTGTTATTAGAGAAGTTGCAACTTTCTCCTCCAAAATCAGTTGCGAAAATTTTCTCCTTGAAAATTATTCTCTTATTGCGAACTGCAGTGAATATCCGATACAACAGACTGAAGGACGATGTTATCCACGTAAACGTATGCATACTAAGTTCATCGAAAGTCTCAAGATTGCCCTGAAGAATGGAAAGGTAGACGAGATTTGCTTCCCGGTTGTTTTACACCAAAGTAACGCACTTGAAAAATAAATATAATTTAAATCATTCATCAGTGCTATTTCTAAGTCGGGTTACAGAAAACATTAGGGGTTTACAGAAAACAATATTCCGTCCGTATTACTTTGATTCGTACAATCAGTCACCAGTTCACCTCAACAATATCAAAAACAAGGTACTCCCATATTTGAAGAACACTTTCTTCCCACTTTATTTGACCATGAAACAGGGCGATGTTCATTTTTACTCAAACATTGTATACAACTGTTGTCATACCTGTGTAGCACCTTAGATACTTCGGTAGGGTGAAGATAAAGACATTTTGCATCCAAGTTTCTATAGAAGTGTCTGTTTCTGGAAATCAGTGCGAACAATGTGAATCTTGACAATAAAGCAATTACATACATACAAGTGTTGCTGCTTGGACGCAAAGACTCCTTTGTATCAGCAGGGATTAACCCAAGTGACAGATCACCAGGAATACGGAGAATTGTTATTGTTGTTGCTACTTATATTTTATAACACTTATTATGTGGTGGTGACGTTACATGTTGGTGCAGAAAAGAATCTAGTTAAACACAACAATAATAATGATAGTCGACAGTACAAAAAGCCATGCCTGAAGATGACTAAGAATGGGATGAAGAAAACAAGGACAGAGACGGCTGACGTTGTATAAACTGGTCTTAATGCAGTAAAGGGAGCACCTAAATCAATAGAGATGGCTCCAAAGTGGGCTGGAAAAAGCACTTAAATCAGCGGCGACAACACCCAAGGTGATAAAGACTTCAAAAGTTATGGAGACAACTCCTGAGGAAGTGGGGAAGATTCTTGCGATAGTGGCGAAGACTGCTGACGTTATTCGAACAACTCCAAAAGCATCGAACAGCACTCGTAAGGCAATGGACAAAGCTCTGAAGGTAGTGGATAAGCCACATAAGATGGAGGAGAAAATGACCAGAGTAAATCAGTGAAGTTGGAAAACGAAAGTGAAACACTTAGTGACGGGGCAAAAATCATTCCAAAGAAGGCTGATATAAACCGTAATGTTGTTAAGACCTCCTCTAACACAGGTAGGATTGAAGGGTAATTGTTTTGGTCGACTAATTTTCACATATGCTCACCTTTGAGGTTGCATTTTGTTTATTTTGTTTTGTTGCAGACATGCCCTTGAAGAATTGCAGTGTGGTCTTGAAAACGATCATAATTCAGATTGGCCACTAAGACTTCGTAGTGTATTTAAATGGGCAGCCTGTAGAACCAGTGCCAAATGATGGACCATCTGAAATGGTGCAACCTATTTTTGGCCTCGTAATCCTTTCCTATCTTGCATTATTGTTATATTTTGCTGTGATTCCTTAATTTGGCATTGATTTCGTATCTAATTGTACCGGTGATTTCATGCATTTTTTGCAAACAGCTCAAGAAGGACTTATGGGAATGCCTCCTCAGTTCGGAATGACGGTAGTCCTACTCACAAGAACGTTTTTATACAGAAGGATAATTATTAATTACTGCCACCCAAATCGAATACAATAATTCGGAAAATGAAAAAGAAAATCCGATAGTATACTTTGTCTCATGGCTTCGTAGGGGGAATGCGGAAGCTAATTTGGCTCAACACCAATGTCCTCCACATGGGAAAATAGGCCATAGGTGAAAGTAAGACGTCGATTACATGAAGGAGAAAGCAGAAGATGTCTCAAGGCATTACAAAAAAACGTCTTCCTACAATTGTTCAGTTCGCGCAAATTGCAAGAGCTGAAAAAAACGCAAAAACTTGTTTGGTGTAATATTCACTTACATTTACTTCAGTTGAAAAAACATCCACATTTTACTGAAATCATTTACAGAATACATTTACACGCTCCGCGGTGGCATTCCTCTTCATTCTGCCCCAATGCAAATATTACATCAGACTTAAATCAAAGGCACTATTTCGAGGGGAATCTCCCCGGGGGATTCAAACGCTGCTATACTGGACATAAAAGAGTTCCACAACGTATGCATGGTTTCACACTATCCGCGGCATCACTTCTGTAGATGAAACAGCGTTGGTTTCAAGGAGCAATCACAAGGAAGATGTGTAACAGTGGGTGTTCATCAAATACAAACAAATGTCAAATGCCGGGATGCCGTTCGGTCTTTTACTCACGCAGCTCCCACATGGTGGTGTAGAAAGAAGTAACTTTGCCAATGGTGCTATTCCGTCACGGCGTTGACTGTAAAAACTGCGGAGCTGTGTGACTCGCAGACTGAACGGCACCCCCACATTTATTCAGGAGATTTGTATATGTACAGATTTACTACTTCTCAATTTATTACTTTTTTGTCCAATTTTCGGTCATCCAGCCATTGTCATACAATATTGTTCACCAAGAGCATTTGTAATTCATACTCAAACAGCAGTAGTTTATCTACGTGAAAGTACATAAATAATAAAAAGTCTAAGTAAGAATTCGGCGTCAGTCAACATTGTTTCTTCATTATGTATCTACCCGTAATCACGGATATAATAAATTATTGCGGAGAAAATCGAGCGCTGAAATGATGTTTTACTGCAACATCATAGAAATTCTTTTTTTTCGTATTTTTGGACTACAGTGTCACTTTGTCCCAACATTATTTATGTTTGAATAACAACATTCCAGCGTAAACGCTAACCTTGCACATACTGCAGAATTTGGCCTATAAACATAAGATAGTTGTGAATAGACTTTTAATGACTATTGTGTTCACATCGCATTATTTCTTTAGATAACGGATAGTTAGGAAAGATTACTTACCTGGAATTCTCGTACTGTGTGGTAGCACATACTTTGCAATTGCATGAAAATGATTAACCGAAATAACGTGTGATGACGTGATTATTTGTCTATGAAAAAGTCAATTTGGGGAAACATGAGAACCTGGTTTTTGTAATGTTAATAATTTTGCACGTCTGGCCTACCATTCGCGTTTCCAGTAGCTATTACAAAACTGGAGTGTAAAATGTAATTGAAGTCTCAGTGTCTATAATATACACTGAACCCGACGATGATAGTAAATACGGCCATGGAAAGGTATTTTCTAGTGGCCAGAATTGACCTGAAGCATAGACGTAAATGGCACGGATGATATGAGTATATATGTTGTGAACATTCAATTTCCATATTTAAGAATTCTCAAGAAGAAGCATCTGGAATCTCCAAAACATCCGGGAGAAACACCGTCTACAGGCATGGACTGGAGAATCTGCGTGTTTTTATTGCAATCGTCAGTGCTTATGTCGTTGTTTTGCACGCAATCGCCATACTTGACGTATATAACAAGCAATACGCTTGCTCATGCGGATTTCTTGGAACCGGAAATCCTCCAAATAGCTGTCAGTCTACTTTGCGAAGATATTGTCTACTGAGGGACGCGGAGAGTTCTTGTACGTTTTAGAGATAAGTTGTAGAAACACGTGGCTGCAGCAACAGGAAAGTGCACAGCAAGCCATTTTTTATGTATTATGTTTTCAAATTAATAAGGATAAAAAGTCAATAGCAGGATCGAAGGACAGGTTGTGCTGGTAAAAACATCCATATACTAGAAAATGGCAGTAGCATCATTTTTCATACAGACTGTCTGTCTTAATTCGAGTATTCAAAATGATTTCACGAATTGTATCAATTTTTCAATCAAATGGGTAGAATCATTTTAAGCTCTCCGAGTTGAAAAACAATTTGAAACGTGTATGCACATAATTGCATGTACTACAGATATACATACTATGTATAACTTGTTTACGAACCAATTGCAATACATTAAAACATTAAACTTAATTTTTAATACATTAAATGATCGAATCTACTGATATATTTCAATCTATCTACTTATATGCCGCTTAGTGCTGGCATCGAAATCAGGATTTAGCTCAAAAATAAAAGTCATCGACGATATTATAATTGCAACTATATGTATATTATTATACACGTCATATGATGACGAATGACGGTGATAATATGTGTTGTGCACAATAATCGCAAATAAAAAGGCAACTTGGGACAAATTGAGAGCCTTGGTTTAATGTATTTTGGAAGCGTGCATCTATGCAAGCATTAATATTATTATACCAGCAACTCACTGTATGTGCTTAACATGGTTATAGAAATTGTTTGTGCACGCATCTGCATGCATATCATTGTCGTAGGAGGAAACGTTTGTAAATGTCAATGTGTATCATATGTGTATATGTATATTCGACATTTAGACGGCTAAAAATCCCATTGCTGAGACGAGGTCGTATTTCAAACACCCATATAGAACATGTCTTTTGAAATTTCGAGTGCATTGCTACTTGTGTGAAATAGGAATGCATCACCCTCGTAGATTTTCAAATCGACATCGCTGCTCGGAATGTCCCCTGATCTCGTCCAGGCGCGGATAAGATCCTTTACCGTCGAAAGGTTCGTGAACACACGGAAACAACATGAAACCACCATATTTATTGTAACTCAAACTAAACACATACGTTTTAATTCACACTATATCGACTGCATCGACTATATCGATTACATGTAAAGATTATACTTGTAATGAGTCACTTGCTGTCTTCTGTAACGTCCAAGTATTCCATAAACAATGAGTATGCTATTTGTTCGGCGGCAGTCTCGTTTTGCATCCTTATTGTTGTGCGAATGTATTTCACCGGGATTGAGTGTGATGCTAGAGGGTAGACCACTGACACATATTCGGCGTACCTTTTGAGAAACAGACGTAAGCCAATGCTTTCCATTTCGTTTCAAGTTTTCAGGTATTTTTGACGAACTTCAATTAACTCGTGGAATTTGATTCTGCGAGAAATGTCCTGAGCATTGTCTGCGGTTACATTGCCATGAAAACCACATTTACTGATCACTGACTCCAAGATTGTCTTTTCCGATTCCGAAACGATTTCGCCGGGCTGGATTTTCTGTAACTGTGATTAACATGTATACATGTAAATGTAGTAACTGTAGTCGATTCCTATGGGAATTAATATACATATGTATGCTTCCATGTGTTTCATATTATATGTATGTTTCATATTGTATCTATATATACTCATCTTCCCATTTTTCTCTGTGAATTTGACAAATGGTGACTTTCGTGGATCAAATTGTGGGTCAGACAGGGCTTCTAGCAAATGCTGCCGCAAAGACGCCAGAGATTTAGTAATTGGTGAGGCTACCAGATCATGACAACGATATACATATTACAATAAGAAGATTAATTAATGTCCATTGCTTCCAGTTGCAATCAGATATGGATGAATGCGAACACTTTACTAGTGCATACGTTTTACATGTTTGTAATATAGTTAGTAACCTCGATTATTTGTTGTCGGTACAACCATCAGATTAGCACCTGATCCGAGGAATGTTCAATTTCTTTGCTCCCGGTATTGCTCCTGTTTCTCAAAAAGTAGCTGATTTGTCCAAAAATCCACGCTGCGATGTATTATTGACAAAACAATCCTCACAAGGCCTGATTCAGGCAACCTTTCATCGGAATGGCGAGGCGCACGTAACGTGACGAATTTCTTCCGCTTGTATACGCCAGGGCAATTCCTCCTGTGGACGTCGGGCCTCCGTCGTTTCTCTACGTCGCATCTGCTGCGCTTGTTGACGGCGGGTCTCCTGTCGACGTCGATCCAGCTCTTCCTCTCGAAGTTACTCTTCTTCCTCCTCCTTTCGACGTCTAGCTAGCTCTTGCTCTCGGCGTCGAGCCAGCTCTTCCTCTCAACGTCGTTCTTCTTCCTCTTCGCGACGTCGAGCCAGCTCTTCCTCTCGACGTCGTTCTTCTTCCTCCTCCTCGCCACGTCGAGCCAGCTCTTCCTCTCGACGTCGTTCTTCCTCTTCCTCTCGATGTCTTGCTTCTTCCTGCTCCTCTCGACGACGTCCCTCCTCTTCTCGGCGTTGCGCCTGTTGCTCTTCTCGTCGTGACTCCGGCTCCTCTCGACGTCGTTGCTCCTTCTCTTGTAGATGTCGTGCATCATCCGCCTCTCGTCTGTGCCACTATTCATGTTCATTCCAGTGAATTTGATCAGGCACAAGTCCACAATCCTCCTCAGTCTCGTTTGGGCCATCTCTATCATAACTGTTGTCTTCTAGTCCCTCGTTACAATATGTGATTCCGGCATGTTAATCAAATGTTTTCAAACGATACGCTAATGCTGACTAATGCTAGTGTTGATATGAATAACCGCTGTTTTCCAGAGACATTGACTTCCAAAGCGGGCACAACGAAGAGAGTACGCGCATTGTTTATTGCGTAAAGCAAAGGTCATGCAGGGATGCTTTCATTGTCGTCCAGAGCTTCAATATCTTTCGACGATCCGCAAATCGTGCTTTGTAAACTTCAAACCGTGTATCACCAACTCGGGGAAAATTCTTACGGATCTGGGACTCTATTTTAGAACTAGTTGCGTACGGTTCTGCGAAATATGTACGTAGTTCATTAGCATTTCTCCGTAACATTATATTTTTGTGATTTTTATTCCTTCCTATACTTACCAATCTCCACAAACGATGACGAAATAGCTTCGCTTGTCATCTGTTCCGCATTTGGTAGTAGCTTGAAATGTTTCTGAAATGGTTTACGCTTTTTCAAGGGGGGCACAATGCGCGAAGTCTCCGAAATCCGAGCACGGAATCTAGTCGTTGATGGTCGATTCATAAACAGATTTTGAAGTCTAGTTACCGTAGGATTATCTGATGCGACTGAGCATAATCGACTGATGCTTCCTGTATTAGCAGAAGCTCTATGCATGCTCTATATGGATTGAGATGAGTGTCCTTCGCCCAGGCCTAAGTTTATCAAAGAGAAATAAGTGAAAACAAGACACCATATTTGCAATGGAACAAAATATTTACGGTTTAAGCCGATACTGTATTACCTGTTGGGAATGCAGCAGTTGCTGGCGCTGAAACTGTTGCTGGTGCTGTAGCCGTAGTATCCCCGATGTCTGTAAATAACTGTTGCATAATCTGGTTACATAGTTACTAGTTTTTACATATTATATTCGTTATAGTACTTTTTATAATTTTTTCCTTCGTTTTCCAGTTTGTGCCTGCCTGTGTAATTTGGATTTACACTGGTCTCGTAGCATTTAGCACCCTTACCATCTAGCTTTGCAGCGTCAATCAGTGCAATCCTTGGCACAGCAGTCTTTCCTGATATTGCAAATATAATCTGGCGGCTTGCAACCACCAGCGTTAACATCCCAAATGAAACACAATATCACGCATATCACGAAGAACATCAAAATTAATCTGGAAATGAAACAACAGTTTTTTTATGAGACGGTTTGTTTTTAATTCTCCACATTATTTTAATTTTTACTAAATTGAAGGCTAAAATTATTAATTAAGCCAAAATCATACCCTCAGGTATTCTTCATCCTGAAAACTTCCCCAACGGTAACTCGAACGACAAACGGGTGTAAATGTCAAAATGTCTGCTTCAGATTTGACGGATGTGAACGAATGTTTACCAATTACCAGGCAAGTTGAGAGTGCGAGAGTGTGTGGACTGCCAAGAACCAGAATATATATAGAGAGCTGGCGGCTCAGTGATGTACGATATTATGCAGTCTGCAGTCCCAGCTTCTTGCTCTAACGACTCTAACCCTTTCTCCCACTTACGTACATGTGGGCTAAAAAATTATTAGCTCACTCCACGACCTTCGGTAATTAAAGAATAAAATACACTACACTTGCTCAGGACTTGAACAATAAATAAAAAAGCTAGAAAATTGTCGATGAAATTTCGGAATTTACTATAATAAAATTAAATGGGCCCACGGCTTTATTAACTGCGGCGTTTGTCTAAAAATGTAGTGAGCCTTTTAAAACAGTGACGGGTCTCGGCCGAGTGTGAGAAACGAGAGTGAAATCGGTGAAATTGTGGCGGTAACAAGTTGAGGGTTGAGGGGCTTTCACAGGAGATGATTGTCTTTCGTGGAAGTTTATCATGCCTTTTTGTCTAATCTACATTGTGCTTTTTGCCAAATTAGCGTCTGCCTTGTCCGCCTATTCATCAAATGAGTGCGTTGTCCGCCTGCGCGCCAAATGTGTGAGACACCCAACCCAACTATGCATGATGTATTGTGTATCGTTGCTTAAAATTTAAAGAATTAAACCCCATACTGCGTTCAAATGCAGCTAGATACTCTCATGATCAATCCCCGCGAATATCCACCTTAGGCTCTAAAAAATTTGGTATGTAGTTAGAAAAACGACTTGATTCAATGTTAGATAACACGATTAGAATTAATAAAAAACAGTGCAATAAATATGCAAAACTAAAAAAATATGTATATTTTTTGTTTTTTTACGAATTAACTTTCCCTAACTAACGAATCAGATTCCTATAATGTTGGACGTCAATGATTATTTTCATACATAATATTATCCGCTTTTAATTTTCTAGAAATGAAGACATATTATTCTTTATTTGGTGGGCAGACGGAATTTTTTTTAAACTAAATTGGACAGGCGGGCCAAATTGTGATCAAATTGGCAAACTTACAATTAGTGGACAGGTCTAACATTAATTTGAAAATCAGGCTGACCAAAATACCAAACACTTATCGGTGCGGACGGGGTGGACCAGACAGTAATAAAATTAGCGGTTGGGTGGAAACGGAAACCAGTTTGACAGACACTATTTAAGCAGTTTAGCAGATAGGACGACCACAAATTTGGACGACAGTTGGATCGACGAGATCAGTCAGTCGGACGGACCAGCTGGGCCTGGTGGACGGAACGTTAACCCGTATTTTCTATTTGATACGTGATGAGGAATACCAGCATTTTTCGAAGTACTTAATTCCAACGATTTTTAGGCTATGCATTCCGGGTTAAATGAAAAATCGGGGTTTATACTCCGCTTTTTATTCTAAGGTCTTAGAGAGTGTTCTTTCCCTTTATTTTTTCATATTCGGTTTACACTCGTTCGGAGTTTTACATATAGTACTTACAACTATTTCCGCAACAGCCAGGGTGGTGGAGCATGGTCCTCGGTGGTTTGGAATCCGCTCAGTCCCTCACGTCTGTGAGTGCTTTACACCACTGGTCCGACCTGGCTGCTCTTCCTTCCGGGTTAAATATATGTACATAGTTAAAATTTGAAGGGATTCGGGGTTAATCCTACAACTAAAATAATTTAGGACTTAAAATTATGTAATCCGTGATTCCAATACGTGAATATGTAACCCGTGGTCATAATCTCAGCATTACATCCAGGATTGATAATTTTTGAGACGAAGAAAATTTCGCACTTACACAAACATGGCACTCTTGTCCATCTCTCTGCTTGTATATGTAAGTACATGGTCTGGATTGTCGGTTATTGTTCCATGCCGTCCGGCATCTGCCCCCCTTTCTTCTGCAAAATATTTACTTTACAAGGCTCAGAAATGAAGTAATTATGCTACAAACAAAAGGGTTTTCGTAGTTACTATTTCATGTTGGATTAGAAGTACTTTGTTCAAACTCTTCCAGGATTAACGAGCTAACTGTTGTTTTACTTTTCAGTTGCATTCAATTACTGCCAGTAAATTTGGAAATCGCAGTTAAATGAAGTTATATAGCGAATACAATGTGTTTGACATTCAACAAAAATAATAAAGTGATGTTTTTAAATCTTTTTCTTTAATGCATGTGAAGTGAAAATGAAATTAATATCGTATTTGTGACATTCTAGCGAGCTTCTCTTTCACATTTTCCATTGTTGCTAATAGCATCTTTGTGAAATCCTCTATTACATAATCAAGCCACTCATGACATCACCAGTATAATATGATCAATACTTTCAAGTTTAAGGGTGCAAGATCCAGAGTAATTATGTAAATAAGTACTTAATAAAATAATACAAAAACAAACCGGCCTGATAACAAGTCGAAACATACTGCAATTACAAAAAGGACTTTAATATAAAAAAGTTGCAATTATCCTGCACACCTTGCATTCTGCAGACAAAACTGGGGCGCGAGTAGTAGTCTACTATTAGGGGGGGATAATATTAATATTTAAACATTACGCATACATATAACATATGGTCTATGCAAGAGCATTATAGCGGTGTAACTACAAGCAACTCTTATGTACACATTATGTGCACATCAAATAGAAAAATAAAGATTGGAATAAAATCAAAATGAAACTCCTGAATAAAAATATGTTTTTTATAAAGAGAAGAGGGAAATCCTTATCAGTACCAATAATAATCTGAATCATTAAAATGGGGGCCTCAATTTTTATATACAAAAACAACGTTCGCCTGGACGGAGTTAGCCTTACGGCAACAAATACGAAATATGCATTAAAATTTTATAAATAATTGCAAAAAAAAAAGAAAAAATACAATCCAAAAGGTTTTTTAAGCAAAATTGCGGGATTCAATAAGGAAGGTGAGTAAATAAAAGAGTTTTTTAAAAGAGAGCTGCAAGATTAAAAGAAAGTGGGCAAGTTTTACCCTGTGAACAAGTGGTTAAATTCATGAAATCAAATTTCCAAAAGTTCGTCGGTGGACCGGATTTTTACACTAAAAATTCATGAACCAAACAATATAGCCGGAGTCACTGAAAGACCCAGGCCTTGCAGCGGGATTCTTACCAGTTCAGAAAAACGGAATCGAATGAATGCTCCTGTGGAATTTTTCTCGGTTTTTACATTTTTTTCCATAATGTGTAATGGTAAACAGGACAAAAGGAATTGTGAGGGTATGGATAAAAAATGATAATAGGGGAGCTAATTTATAATTTTCCCTTTCCTAATTTTATTTTTAAATATTTTTAGGGACCTCGTTGACTTATTGTGACAGCAGCAGCCTGTCAATGGTTTTTTTCTACTCATTTTTGCTTCATGCCATACTATGCACGTTTGTAAACTTTCATTGGCATTACGAATTGAGAAATAGTGAATTCCATTCCATACCATGTGGGATGTGCTGTCGATGCAAATTCCGTCTAATACATACACACATACAGGCCTGTGCGTAATTACAATTACTATATTTTAATTAATAATTAAATTACTTGCAGTAATTAGTAATTGAGTA
>JAQGBT010000493.1:0-50849 GCA_034698585.1 Disparrhopalites patrizii
TTATTATCCGATATACGTCTGGAATCGAATTTCAGTTAAATTTTATAATCAGATTTACGTCTGGAATCGAATTTCAGTTAAATTTTATTATCCGATATACGTCTGGAATCGAATTTCAGTTAAATTTTATAATCAGATTTACGTCTGGAATCGAATTTCAGCTAAATTTTATGATCCGATTTACGGAATCGAATTAATTTGATTCATGGTTTCGAATTGAATCGAATTAATTTGATTCATGGTTTCGAATTGAATCAAATTTTGAAGTATTTGAATTGAATCGAATCGAATTGAATCGAAAAATCCGATTCAGAATCGAATCGTTGCCATTCCCAGTGCCAACACATTTATTTGTGGATATATAATTTAAATGTGGAAACATCACCTCTGAGTCCACATTGGGCGAGAGCTCCTGAGGATCATAATCATAAAGAGCCACCATTTTTTTCACCGGCATGTTGGCGTAAATATCCCCCCACCTATCTCTTCCCATGGCCCGGCGTTCTCTACCACTTACTAATGGCTCTCCACTTTCCTGTGGGTGTTTGGGGCACAAATAATTCACCATTAACAAAACTTGCTACTCTCTACCCCTCTTTTTTTCTTCTTCTTTCCATCATGTAGGTAATGTGTAACTACATGGAAAAAGAGAAAGTGTTTTATTTTATTTTGGTTTGGTTACATTTAGAATCTCTTGTGCGACGCGATCGTCATCTGTTTGAACTTCAGAAACCATATTACAAGGGACGTAGCCCCTCCGACCACCAGCTTCTCCCCAGTAAAATCCATCCGCATCCTTCTCTCCATAAATCTATAGATTGATTTAGGGGGGAAAATTATGCATGTTTTTCGTATATGTATATGAGCATTCATCTGGAATAAAATCTTTTTTCCCCCCTTTAGACACACTTCCTCGTGAAAAAGAGAAAGAAATTCCACCCTTCTCAACCCATTGTCGACAGACCGTGAAAGACTTGGAAAAAGCTATTATTTAGCGAGAGGCAGTCAACCCAGCCTGTATGTAAGCCAATAATAACTGCATGCCAGAAGCGGGAAAGCAAAAGGGGTTGACAAGAATGCAGGCACATTGCGCTTGGTCTGTCAACTTCCTGGAGAGTAAGTGGAATATTGCCAAAAATATTCTCTTCGCCCATTTTTGTTTATTGTTTTTTTTTTTACTTTTTTTTTGAGAGAGAAAGTTTTGAGAGAGAAAGTGAGAGATTATTTGCTACCTTAATCATTTGTCCCTCACGGAAAGGTAACTCTTCTTCACATGCATCTGGATTAGGAGACATTGTTGGAGGGTCATAATCAAATAGAGCAACAAACACTCGGTGACGAACGTCTGCTGCCCTTGGACCTGGCCGTGGTGGACGACCACGACCATACTGAGGTTCTGGGGGCCCCCTATAGTCATCTACATATGGAGGCCTTGGTCCCCTGTGATGAGGACCGGGAGGAGGAGGATGGCCATGAAAGCCTCTGGCAGTTACAGGGCGTTCCGGAGGAAGTGGTCTTCCTCGGACAGAATAATCTCGTGGATGACTAGGTCTTCCATGGCGGTCAGTGTCCTTCGTGACTTCTGTAAAAAATGCACACATCCCCCATGCGCAAAATCCATATGAAATCCTATCCCATATTCTTTGTATTCATTCCACGCTAAAAACCATTCCTATACGCTCTACCAATTCAAAAGTATTCTTATTCCAATTCAATCAAAAGAAGGTGGACCAACCTATTGATGGAATGTTCATATGATATCCCGCGATTCCTGACTCGCGGTCACTAAAACTTTCTTCCCCCTCCATTAAATTAGGATGGCGTCCCCGCCTTGGTAAACTATTTGAGTTTTGCTGTACAAACAATTTATGGAAATGGTATATAAACATTGTGGGAATGACAAAAAAAAGGGAAGACATGGCATTTTATATTCACAAAATTGTATACACAATGTACCATTACCTTATTGTGCCGCTTTCCTTTTAAAACTTGAGCGGGTATTGAGATGGGAATACTATCGGAAGAGAGACTATCACGAGATTTAGTGCGCACTGTCACCTGCTTGGGAATGACGCCTTGGAAACGATTTAAGTCAAGCAAAGCATGATCCCCTGGCAAATCATATCATAAGAAGACATTAAGTAGGAGTTGATGGGGAACTAAATGTTCCAAAAAATACTTGTTGCATCTATTATGTACGTTATTAGAAACCATACATACCGGATGGACTGTCAATTTCTAAAATTTTTCTGCCGTCTGCAAAAACTGCGTAACCCGTCACGACGGCTCCGTTGGATGTTCCCGCGGTCACAGGATGCCATGTAACGAGTATGGTATTATCTTGTGGTCCGGCTTCAACTTGAACGTCGACGGGAGGGTCCGGTAAACCTAAACAACCTCAAAGAGTAAACGACAGAGAAAATGCTCAAAGGACGACCACATAAACCACAGGAGAAGAGGTTAACACATCAGTACAGCCGCGTTAGTCAAAAGCTGTATGGCAGGACAGGGACCAAGAGCGAAACTACCAACTACTTAAAATGTAATATAATTATATGTATACTACAAACATACAACCAAAGGGGAAAAAATAAGCTGACGTATACGAGTACCTTTTGGTAGTGTCCGAAACTCGGTGTGGGATGAAAGCTTTTCCATTTGTTTGCAATTCTTTTCATCAAAATGAGGTGCCTTAATATTCTTTGAACGGACCGTCACACGATACGTCGTGTTGGGGGTGAGTCCTGCTTAACAGCAAAGTCACCTTATTGTACTGGCATTGTTGTTGTATGTACATCTCATGGGGTGATCATTTTTACACGTAAATGTATACACTTAAGTACACATATGCATGTATATATATAATTATGTATATCGAAAAAAAAGAGTGAACCTGTGATAGTGTGCCTGTAAACGCCAGGTTTAACAGTCCTTACTTCGACATTATTAACACAAACTACATGCTGATAGTTGCTATTGCTTGGAAGCCACGAGATCGCCGCAGAGGTGCTGGTAACATTGGTCGCCCTAACACAGGAGGGAGCTAGCGGGGCATCCTTCCCGATTACCATTGTACATGCCGCATCTCTGGATGTCCTCCGGTTAGGTGTGACAGAACGAACACTTATTCGGTGAGGCTGGTGGAATGGAAAAACAAAGGGATTTCATACATTTTAATCTACTTTCACTCTACTTTTCCTCTACTTTCACTTTACTTTCACCACAAAAAAAGCAGAGTCTGCTTTCTCGTAGATTAGGGATGGCAACGATCCGATTTGATCCAAAATCTTTAGATCGATATTCGTTTCAAAGCCTGAATCGGATCGATATTCGCAATTCGATCCCATTCACGATGCAAATGATTCGATTCGGTTCCATTCAACTCATGTATTGAATCAAATCATGATTGCGACATTTTTTCCCCTTTTTGCAAATTTTGGACATACAATGAAGCCTAATAATTTGCCACTTGCAACAACTTGATATAATATTTAGCATTAATTTAAATTCGGTGCAATATTTTCGTGATTATTTGCTCTGCTTCGGAAGAATATCCAAATATTTTGTATTAAATAATGGATCGAATGAATCGAATTTCAGTCAAATTTTATGATCGCATTTGCATCTGGAATCGAATTATTTGATTCGATTCACGGTGGCGAACCGAATCAAATTTTGAAGTATTTTAATTGAATCCAATTGAATCGAAAAATCCGATTCAGAATCGAATCGTTGACACCCTTAATTGAAATTTAAAAATACTTACTCTGTTGCAGTCTACTCCTTCTACAAGGGCACGGGTCCTCTCATTGGCTTTGACAGTGCAGCGGAGGAGTCCATTGACGTACACCTGATAGCTCTCCACGGTTCCAGGAGGGCAATCAGGTGGATTCCAGCCAATGAGAATGCTTTTATTGAGTTGTCTTTCCAAGGTGAGTTGCACTGGGGGAGGTACTAGCACCGAGAAGAATAAGTCTATCAGGATCAATGAGTGCCAAACATGCAGGATCTTTACTACGTGTTCTCTCTAAAATCTTCTGTCATGGCCCAGCTTCAGCAATCCCCGAAAATGAAGAACTTACGAGACCTTACCATGTTTCTCAGGGTCCGAGTCATCATCCAGAACGTCCTCCAAGTCTAGATACCCATACTCTTCTTGACGTCGATTCATGAGTTCTTCTATTACAAAGCATTCCAAAGAAAACAGAAACAGAATTTCCCCCTGCATTAGTAAGTTCTCTGGTGTGTTGGGAGCTCTCCGAAAAAAAAATTACCAGGTTCTTGTGTAAGTGAGTCAACAAATTAAAGAAGAATTCAAGTATAGAAGAAAACAGATAAACGGAAATAAGGAAAATAAGAGTTAATAACAAACCCAAAAATTAAAAAAAAATACAAGACAATGACGGCATGGGTTAAAGGTACACGAACAAGTTAAGAGTTAGTGAGAGAGTGATGACAGTGAAGAGAAAACCGAACCTCATGTTACATCTGTGATATGAGAAGTCATGAGACGGGGGGCTGATGGATAAGTTTATTATTATTTTTTTTTTTAGTTTTTGGTTTGTTTAGTAGTTAGATGTTGGGGGTAGGAGGACACCGAATTACACATGCATATATAGCTCTAAAACGTTTTTTTTAACATGCACTCTCTTATTGATCCTCTAGAGGATTTGTAGAATCAAATATTAATATTTGAGACTCAGCAAGATCTTTTTTTTTGGATTTTTTTTTGTAAGTTCAGAAGGAAGGAACGAGAGACAAACCTCGATTTCGGATAACGTCCTGTTGATTACACACCAAGGGGGGCAAGGTTCTCTTAATGCGATTCTTGCTCTTGACTAGAATCAATTATAAAGATGCAGACAACATCGAACATGCATTCGTATGTAAAATAGAGTAGATACCAAAAATTTTCCAACCAACCAACAACATTACACAATCATTAAATCAGCCTATCCAAAACTACGAACGTCTTTTGTCAAAAAACAAAATTAGAATCAAATTTCTAAAGCCAATTAAATTCTTATTTGTAAAAAAAATTATTTAAAGAAAACCATTCAATCAAAAACAGTTTTAACAAAAAATACACATATACAAACTTTCACCATCCTTGCATTCATACTTTCTCTTTTTTGTATTAGATTAGAACGGTCTAAACAACACCTACTAAAAAAACTCATTCTGGATTCTCTCAACACAAAGTCTCTGAGATGTTTTTACTGGAAAGTTCGCAAAATAAGTACACACCACCATACGTAAAGTTTAAACAAAGTTAAAAATAAAGACACTAGCTATTAATCACAACTTCACACGTACAATTAAATATGCACATAATTTCTGTAATTATGGTACACAGAGATAATACTGCTTAATAAGAAAGAAAGAAAATTCACTCGCACGAGAAAGTCACAAAACATTATGCAATTGATCAACTAACATTAATTAATACTGCATTAATTAATATCTGTCATCACTACAAAAGTAATCTACTTATTATTACAATCGAAAAACAATCCCTTTCTTCAGTCCTCTGGCCGTTTAATTTACAGTGCTTAAATCACTGGCCACTCCAGAAGGGAAATATTAGTAACAGTTATAGATGCTATAACAAAGTTCATTGTTCCACACTGACACTGGATATGTACGTTGTAGGTATCCTGATTAACGTAAATACCGCCCAAGCAGAATATGTCTTTGCCGAGAGTAAACACAAGTAAATTACTTAAAGTAATAATCACAACATACTAAATAACACTGCGATGTAGTAGAAAGTATTAACTTGCTCAGAAATCATAACTAACACAAGATTAGGATGAAAGTATTTGATGTAATCATAATAATACATAGAAAAATAAGAAGAAAAGCTTCTAATAAAAAAAAGACTGTCCCCACCAAAACCGACACGATTTGCAAATAGACACCATGTTGTTCTTTCTTGTATTACTTCCGTCACACACAATGAATCCAGAAAAATAAGAATAATTGTAACAATAATAATAACATAACCCTGAACGTGTACTTATGTGCTTTTTATTTTGACACTAATGTCGACAACCAAAGGTAGTTAACGATATGTAGTATATATATACAGATATGTAAAATGTATAGTATTCGTAAAAAAAGGATAAAAAGAAGAGAGAAAAGGAAGAGATTCCCATACTAACCGATTATCAACCGCTGGGACTCATCTTGTACATCTCTTGGATAGTCAAAGTCATGAAGGCTTGTAGAAAGACAGTCATCGGATTCTTTAATACCCAACACTACTTGCTGATGGAACTCCAGCAGATCCTCTCCCACCAGACGTTCAACGTAATTTGATGGCACCAGTCCACGTCGTCCATCCAGCAGCTCTCCGTCAAGAAAGCCATCCTGCATGGGTGAGAGGCAAGGACCGGAGGGAGGAGCAGAATATCAAGGGGAGATTCAGGGACACAGGTATGGGGAAGAACGAGGCAAAGTGACAGGGACAGAAACAAATTGAAAGAGACAACGAAAGAGAGACAAAGGACGAGCAGAGTGAGAGTGACAGAGGACGAGAGAGGGAAAAACGGAGAGATAAACGGAGCAAGATGGAGACGGAAAAAAGAGAACGAAAAAGAAAATTAGCAGGAAGTGAGAAAGAAGAGACAATGAGGGATAAAATAAATGCAGGGAAAATAGAGTATTTGCGACAGGGAGCGAAAGAGGATAGAAAATGAGTGAGGGAAAGAGAAAGAAGAGAAAATGAGAGAGTGAGAGCGAGAGAGAGAATGTCGTGGCGAGTGAGGAGAAAGACATGAGGATAGAAGAATGAGACAAATGGAGAGAGAGAGAGAGAAGAAAATAAGATGGTTAGAGAGACATGGAGAGAAATAAATACGATAGATAAAGTTATACAGACAAGCAGTACAAGAACGAGAGATTTGGAGATGGAGTAAGATAACAAAGAAGAGAAAGAAAGAGAAAAGAAGATAGGGAGAGAGATAGACATAAAGGACAATACAGGTCACAATACAGGAAGAGAGAGAGAGTATAAGAAAGAGTAGAGTGAAAGATGAGAGGAAATAATAAAGCGAAAGTAAATAATACAGACGAACAGATAAAGCATGAGAAAAGTGATAAAGAGGAAGAGAGATAAAACGAGAAAGAAGAAGGGCGAAGATGAAAGAGTAAATTTGAGACAGAGGAGAGAGATAATAAGAGAGAAAAATTGAGAAAGAAAGAAAGTGAGAGAAGTAAGAGGAAGGAAGAGAGAGGATGAAAAAGAGGAAAAGAGAGAGAGAGAGAGAAAGAAAGAGAAATCCCGAATGATAAGGTCAAGTCAAGTGGCTACTAGTTTTAAATCCGGGTAAAATAAAGACGGTAGCATGTAACAGTTAATGACTAGAGCATTAAAGTAGATGTTATCAGGTTGCGAAAGTAATCTAATACGAGACATTTAATATCTGCACTCACTTCATCCATAGTTCCCCAAACAAGTACATAATCTCCAGCATTGAGGTAGAGCTCAGCTTCAGGATTCTCGTTAGGTGACTGATGAAATGGGTCGTAAGAATATCTATAGAACAGAATAGAGAGAGAGAGAGAGAATATAGTCATAGTTACTCGCAGGTGGTTTCGGAGCAATTTGCAGTAAAAGGAGTATCATCAAAAGGCTAGTTGAGTTTCAAATGACATGTCCATGGCAATTCCGTTCTGATGTCTCTCTTTACTCCTCCTTTGCGTGTTTACAGTACATGGATATATAGGCTATGTTTACATAGCTATAGATATACATATATATACATATGTATGTATGCATGGACTCACTACTGGGCTGAAATAATTTACCCCTCACCTCGCGATGTAGACAAAGCACCGTCCCTTGCCAGGGATATCCAGCACATCCACTCCTTTGTTCACTGATTGTTGCTGAGGATGATGTGTGTGGGAAATTTGATGTGTCTGATGAGGATGATGATGTTGTGGATTTTTACCGATAACTACATTACTGCCATTAATAACTTGTGGTTGATTAGGCTGATGTGGAACTGAACCCAAGAGGAGAAGGTAGCCACCCTCCGTTTCGGCGGTTCCCCCTTGGGTCGTTTGGCTCTGACTGGAATACTCCATGCCGTAGTTTGTTTGATTGTTAGGCTGGCGATTGGAAAGGGCTTGCTTACTACCTTTGGGGTCATCAACGTGCGAGGTGGTGATGATGGTAGGGATCGAGATCTGTTGAGACTGATGATGAGCTACGAGGTTCATAGGATTGTGATGATGATGATGGTGACTACTTCCCGTGTTACTACTGTGAGAGTGAGGATTGATGGGGTGAGTATGTGACGACTGAAGAGTTGGTCCCGTAGAAGGGAAAATTGTGCCGGCGGGGATGACGGGGAAAAAATTTGTGGGGAGAACCGTAGCTATTTGTTGGAAGGGTTGAACTGTCCCCAAACTCTGAAGCGTTTGCACTGCCGAAGGGGGATGACTTACGCCTACATGCTGCTGTTGTTGATGATGATGTTGTTGTTGCTGATGATCGTACAACCCAGCCAGGTCCCGTGACGTGCACCCTGAAACTACAATTATCCATTTTAATGAAACTTCCCCCCAAAAAAAGAAGACCAAAATCAGTCTCCTTTCTTTCTTCGTTTTCTTTTTTTTGTTTGCATTTTTGTCTGTTGGTTTTACTCGACATCAAAAAGCCATTGTCGTCACCTCGTCACTCGATTGCAAAAGCATTCACTTTGTATAATGTGTTTACTCCACAAGCCCAAATTGCCTTAAATTACTTTCTCTCGACCCTTGTGGCAAGTTATAGTCAACTAAAACAAAATTCCGTGGTGATGGCTTTTTAATTGCAGACAGGGGGGCCTTTTTGTGGGGAGCAGAAAACAACCACGTGATTTATTTACTAAAGAGTCTCTTCTTGTAACTATTTTCGTGCCAAAACAAACAACGTTAGTAGAAGAATAGGCATTACAACTACAATAAAGATGTGAATAACAAGGGGGACAAGGCACATACATATTTAGTATAGAAGGTTGTAAAAGAGAAAATGCAGAAAAACCACAAAGCAGATTTGTATACACAATTCTCTCACCACCACCGCACCAAAACACTGTGAGAGAGAGAGAGGGATAAAGGGTTAAGGTAAGTACTTTAGTACACCAAAGGTTCCTATTACGTAATAGATTCCTTGAAAAATATACAAAAAGAACAGAAAGCGAGCAAATCACATGTCCACCAAACGACATGGACAATCGCATACAAGTGTATGTACATACACATTAAATGTGCAACGTGACAGGCAAAAAGAGGCATTTTAAATATAGGCAACCACGAGAAAATGTCAAAGGTCGAAGGGGGGAAGAAAAAGGCAACGATATCGGGATGGGATGAGGTGACATTCATAAAAAAAAGACACATACACAGACAGAGAGCGTACCTAAACAAAAAATACAGCGGTAGATATCGTCTTTATTAATCTGCCGACAAGTGCAGAGAAAGCCAATTGTTTAGATTTCCCTAGGTAGGCGGTAGTAAGGAAAGTATATGGTTATATTTTTTCTGTTTTTTTTTCTAAGAGTTTTAGTACTTAGTACATCTATGAACTAACTAACTTTTCCCACTGCCCAAAAAAAAAAGGAAAGTAAAACGCGTATTTATCATTGGATCAAACCCACGCTTTCTCCTCTAAAGAAAAAGTCTATATTATACATGAATATTTATAATATACAGCATTCGAGCACTCGAACTAGAGAACTATTCCCTCCTATAACACACACAATGTAGCTGTCTGGGTTGGGAAATATATATACACTATACTATGTATATACAACTTGTTAAAACTATGGGACTGATCAGAAAATTTTCGGGGAGAAAGTGCTTTTTTTCTCTCTGTTGGGACATCACCAACGTCCTCCAGTCGTATACTACTCATAGGAGAGAGAATCTACGTGTCCCAGAAAAAAAAGGAGGAAAAGCAGATTATTTTAGACTAAAAATAGGACAGTTTTCCTGTTTCCCTCGGAATGAAAAGAAAGCGTAAGTAGGATATTACAGAGGATGAACTGTCTACGTGGAAGAGTGGTGGAAGTGACTATGTATTAGTTTTTTTTTTCATTTTAGTTGGTAGATTTTTTTTTTCATGTGTTACAAGTACAAAAATATTCATTCCGTTCTTGGGCCACTAGAAAGTATCTATAGAAATTAAAAAAAAAAAAAAGAAGACATGGGCCGTTTCTATTCTAAATGATATTATCTTACTTTCCGCATCATTGTGAATAGTAATTTTGGGTATGAAGTGTTTCGTTGATGTCGGTTTTTTTGGTAAAGTTCGCCTACGTGCCCCTGGAATCACATTTTGGCCTGGCAGATTCACTTTGGTGCTAAAACGGGGTTGACACACTGCGAAACCCAACAAAATTACGAGTCAAGTCACTCGGCTTTGCATGCAAGCACGCTTTAAAAGAACTAAAATAAAATAAATAAATAAAAGGAAAGGGGAAAAAAATAATCAAAGTGAAATTACAAAAAACAAAAGAAGGTTTATATAAATTTCCTTTTACTAGAGAAGGGGAAAAGGGTTATTCAAAACATGGGGGGGGGGAGAGAAAAAAAGGATCAACAAGCTGGTCTTAAAGTATTTCAATCCTGACATACAAATGAATGTACAAATGAATGCATGTCCATACGTACATGCATATACGTATGGACAAATGTTCTCACAAAGCTCTTCTTTGGCTCCGACTAGTTTGGCAGTCTCAATTTCTTTCATTCAACTCCCCTCCCCCGGAAAAAAAGAAACTTGGGTTTTTACAAGTTTTCACATTCTTCTTTGTTTTTTTCTTTTTACATGTGGAAAAAGTAGACCCTTACAACGCTTTCTTCTCTTGTTTTTGTCCATCGGGCATAGATTCTACAGTACCCAATGTATTTTGGACCCTGGTTTTTTCAGTCTTCCCTGCTCTGATTAAAAACAAGCACTGGTAGAGCAAGTCATTTCTTGTGACTTATACATTTCTTATAGAGATTCGTGCAGTGTTTCTTTTTTTCTTTAATTTTTCCTATGATTCTCTTCCCATCACCGGGCAGCTTCCACGCTCTACTTTCACGATTTGGAGACATTTCTTGTATTACTCCATAAGTCTCCCGCTTGGATGCTGTCATCCTCGTTTTTTTCTGGGCTTACATCCGTTTTTTTTATTTTGTTGATTTAGGTCAATCAAGCCCAAGAATGGCATTGGTGGGCGGTAGTTAGACAGAACACTGAATGGCTCTGACAGAGACGCTCGGAGCAAAAAAGACACATCTCCGAAAATAGCCAACATCAATCCAGGGAAATCAAGCTCACTACCGACGCAACTGTCGTCAAACGGTGAGGACAATATGGAAGATTGAACCGGGAGATTGAACATTTAGCGAGGAAAATCGAGAGTCTTCTAATGGACGCTTCCTAATTAGAGAAATTGATAGAAACTATTAAATTTTGGCACAAACAAAAAACTTCCATCATCCCCTCAAGTTGACAACATGACCCGTATGTATATTGAGGTGCTTCATCTATTTATTCACTTCTAATCAGTTTTACGATTTGGGAGAGCGATGGGTGAGCATTTGGGACAAGAGGAGGAAATGTTGTTTCAACCATCCGATGGAGAAATAATTAGATTTCCCCCTCAAATCTGGTCACAGATGTTTAGCGGGGACGGAGAAGATTTAACCCTTCTCCGGGACACCCCCTCGGACGTCAACAAATTCTCGTCCTTTTGTTTGTTTCTAGTCGTATCTCATCATTTCACCAAGCACATAGGGCTCACAAAAATATTCGGAACCACAAAACTTAAACTCAAATCACAAACTTTTTTTGAAATGAATTATTTATGACGTCAATGACACGGAAATCCCCGGGATTTTAAAAGGTGTTATATTCCTAAAAATTATGAGTATTGCAAAAATCCGCGAATTTTTTGGGGGATACAAGAGGCAAATATAAATGTGTATTACTCGGCGGACCATCGGAGTGACTGAATTGACACCTGAAGTTACTGTAAGTCTTATATAGCTCGTCAATTGTCCCACTTTGTAATTAGAAAGCTTCGGGTTTCTACGCTAAAACGTCTCATATTTCCCCATGGTGGTAGGCCGGGGGGGCAAATCTTTCTTTGCCGCCCTGGTGGAACAAGGTCCCTTGATTTGAGCACACGTTTTTTTTCGGTCAACTAATGGACAAGCGTATAGAAAAGATGTTACTCGAACAGTTCCATTTCGTGTACAGTATATGTATATGTACATATGTATGTATGTATGTACATACATAACATACTACTAGTAGTAGTTGTAGTCGTGGTGGAAGGTACCTAAGCGGAGAGAATTTGGTCACGGCATGGTCGGGCAGAGTTTGTGGGTTATTGAATTTTGACAACTTATGTTTTTGGACTATTTACTAAAAGCTGTGGGAAGAGGCGATGAATTAATACAAGTATGTACGAGCACACCCAGTGTCCAAGCTCTTCCACGGGGTATAAATTGAATCACACAAAGTGTGGAGGCTCCTTGTGTCATTGAATGAGACAGGGACACAGAGCAAATCGATCAGAACTTTAATTTCCTTTTCAATTCCCTTCAACCTCTTCGCGCTAATTCCTAGAATGTATCGATTTTTCTCCCTTTTCCCTCTCCAACAGAGAAGTAAATTCAAAATTGAATTTTTTTTTTCGGAACCCACACATGGATGGATGGAATTCAGAATTTGCTCTCTTTCTCTCCCAACCGCTCACCCTTTTTGCCATCCCTTTTCTTCATATTACTCAGAGCATGTAATTGCTTTCAAAAGCCTTAAAATGTATCCCGACGGCGACTACCAAAATGTCCCTGGTCGTATACTATAGAAAGCTCTGTAGACACATTATTTTTTTTTGTCACCGTATCTCTTTTGTCTGTAGTACGTACATGAGGTAGACTATAGATGTACTACTACCGTCATGGTCATCCCTATCTATATTCCACTATTCCTTCCAGGCTTTCTCCACCTCCTACATAATTCAATTATAAGTTTCATTTGATTTCATCAGGACATGTATTCAACGGTAATTTGAAAAGAGTAGATATCTGAGGTTAGAGAAAGCAACAGTTTTGAAAGGGTCTAATTTGCGTGGCGGGGGAAATCGGTCCTTGATTTGATTTGCTCATGTCAATAAAGTCAAACTGCGGGACGGTGAAAGTTTCTCTTCTCATTTCCCCCCCCCCCTCACTACTTCATTTTGTTTGTGAGAGCCCCGAACCATAAAGGGAAAGAAAAAGAGGCATCCATTTTATTTGGGAAGCAACTCATGATTTCCCTCTTGTAACTCCACACATATTTTACTCTGTTTTATTCCACATATTTTACTGTTTTATTCCACATATTTTACTCTGTTTTATTTCACATATTTTTTTTCATCCCACATATATTCTTTTTATTCTGATTTCAAAACAGCCTGTCATGTGTCTGTCTGCCATAACTCTCCTTCTCGCCCAAGCTGTTCATCCTCCGTGCATAATACATGCATGTACATTGTCTGCGCTCGTCTCAACCCGGAGAAAAAAGTGGGAAGACAGAATCAATCAAGAGTAAAATAATGCTGTAAAAAAAAGGAAGAAGAAGAATACAGAGTTTCGGGTAAGAGAAAGAACAAAGAATTATTATTTTATAGTAAGCCCCAAAAAATATAGCTTGTGTGATCACAATAATGATAATAATAGGTAGAATAATATAATATTCAAGCTGCAATATATAAGCTCCGTCAATGTGGTTATAAATAATTACATGCCGAATTTGGTTTTACTCTATCAAGTCTCTCATTTTCTGATCTACCTAGCTTCTTTCCTTCCCGTCTTGTGCACATAATAAATAAAGTTCCCACGATCAAAAGCAATTGTATAATGCACACAAGAAGATAGAAACTTTACACAATAACTTTCCCCCCAAAGTTTTCCTGAGTCATCTTGCAAGAAAAAAGGAGACAAAAGGAATATTAGAGATCTTCTTTTCCTCCCAAGCAGATTTATTGAATACAGTAAATGCTGTCAAAGAAAGGGGATTTTGGACGCTTTTCTTCAAATCATGTTTCTTTTCACCCGCAAGTAAAGACCGTGAGAAAGAGTAGTAAGAGAAAGACAGAGAGAAAGACAGTGAAAGGAAAGAATGAAGAGATAGACAGAGAGAGAAGGTAGTAGATAGAAAAAAAATTGTAGCAGTATTTATTTTTTTTGTGGAGAGGATTTTGTTGGCAGCCAATATATCTATAGGTATGTAGTTTTTTTTTCTTGTGTGGCAACGGCGTAGCAAATTTAATACGTTATAATAATAAACAACTGCAAGAATCTCTATAAAAAACAAGAAGTGCGTGTAGATTAGGTGATAAACTGGCAAATATTTTGCGGATAAAGAGTACATCATTCCAGGTAGAAAAAATGTATATCAACATACATTCTATAGTAATTTATAGTACTTCCAAAACATTATATTTGATATATAAAATAATATGTTTTTTCTCAATTTCCTACACAGCTTGGATACTTTGGATTTGCTATCAACTATAAGAGTATAGCCAGAAAGAAGTATCGAAAAGAAATATTTTTTTGAATGCACAATACAAATTTTGAAACGTGCTTCTCACAACTGAAATTAGAGTTGTAGAGAGAAGAAACAAGTAGAATGGAGGAGAAAAAATGAGAGAGAGAAAAATGGGAAATTGTATACGAGAGAAATCGAGCTCATATCGGTATAAAGAGACAGAGAGAGAGAGAAAAAGGATGCAATATGAAAGTCAGAGATAGAGAGAAAGAAAAGAGAAATGAAGTGAAAGAATAGTAGGAAATTACGAAGAAGTTTACTGCTAATTTTTAAAACAGTATAAAACAAATTGGAGTAAGAAGAATGTGGAAATAAGTGCCAGGAGAGAAATAAATATTTACAAATTCCTTTTTTGTTTTTTTTACTCAAAGCAAAAAGGAATGAAAAATATTTTTTTTGAAGAGGAAATGAAAAAGAACAAAAAGAGTTTTAAAGAGAGGAAGAAGAAAAAAGTGAAAGAGATAGAAAGACAACTCACCAGTATTCTTATCTAATTCAGCTAAAATCTTGTTATCCTGTTGGATTTTGGCTATGATTCGATCGATTTCATTATTGGAAGCAATAGGGTCATCAAACTGGAGAGACTTTTGAGAGAGGAGTGGCTTGTGCTGTGTCAAGTCGGTGACCGAAGTGCTCCGCCTGAGACGCTTCCTACCGTGTCTCAGGGGGGAGAAGGAGGATTTGTGGGTCCGCGGAAGCGAGTAGGACAATACACCTGTTGCGACAAGCGAGGAGGAGCAAACTGCCGAGAAAGAAGAATCATGCAACTCAAGCATACATACTTTTTTTTGTGATGCAACTATTTTTTTTTCTCTCAAGGTTTTTTCTTCTTTTTTTTCCGTGTTTTTTTCTTTGCAACAGTAGTACCTACTATGGTACATATAAAACACAAGGCAGTTAAAAAAGAACAAGCCCTGACGCACCACCATGTCAAACACATCAATTCAAAAAACAAGAGGCATCTCCTCCCTCCAACCTCGCCAAAGCACATCACAAAAAAAAAGAGAAAGAGAGTGTGTGGGTGAAAGAGAGAGAGAGAGAGAAAGAGAAAGTGTATTCATATAGAGAAAGTCTGCATTCATATGGAGAAAGTCTATTCATATAGAGAAAGTATGTATTCATATAGGGAAAGTCTGTACTCATACCAAGAAAGTATATATCTATCTATAGTAAATACCCTACCGTGAAGAGTCTATAGGTATTTGATCCTGCCAGAAAACTCCAAAAGGACGAATTACTTTTCTCTCTTCCCTCTCTTGTTAACATGTGCACATTTTCCTCTTCAAATACTTCCACTACTTTCAATCAAGTTGTTCTACTACCACCAAAAAAATTACTTGGAAAACAAAAGGGAAATGTGTGTGTCCTGGACTATCATTCTCAAACCTCCTTCATGTCCACTGTTCATTTGAGGAAGCAGAAAATTATTGGGCAAATGCTTTTCAACAAGTTGACATCTTCATTGTCTTGTTTTGAGAGTTTTCTTTTTTTTCGTCGTTGTTGCAAGAGAGAACACATTTAACCGCACACACACACACACAGAATTTAAACGTATACACACACATATATATATATGGATACAATAAATAGGGAAAAGCACAACTGACTTGATATTCATGTATGTATATATATATTTATACTATGGCGAAAGCAACACCACTCATGGTAGACGCAATCGCAATTAACGCACCCAAAAAGCCCTGTCTTTATCTCCTTTTCTCCCCTACCGACTTCAAGGAGATGAATAGGTTTCCATTTCGCAGACAAAGTGAAGGCGGAACCCTTTTTCTCTGTTCCCAACAAACCCCATGCCTACTACATATGTATGTATGTAACATGAGAGAGAGAGAGAGAGAGAGAGAGAGAAGAAGGAAATGAAAGGAAGGGAGCATTTAGCCTCAAAATACTAACACTAATGACAGTGATTCTCCCTTTTAACTTTCCTCCTCCTCCCATCTCCTCCTCCTCCCAAACCAACATCCATATTTTCTGCAATGGATGCGGAACGATAAGAGGCTTGAATAACAACTTTTCAAAAAGATTTTAACCCTTTCTGTCAGCTCAAGGACCCTGTGTTATAGCTTTTGTCCCTATCCTGACTGGATGGTAGGAGCTCTTTCTATTTTCACAAAACAGGTTTCACGAATCGCTAGGCTCGGTGAAAAGGCCCGCAAAAAAAATCTTAGTTTCCTCCATCCAATGACTAACCTACTATGCATCATGCCCAGAAATTTTCTCCCTACAAAAGAAGGGCTCCCAATTCAAATCTTTTTCACGCTCGTCTGACTCAAACTAAGAATTTTCAAGGCTTCTTAACTCCTTAGAATTGGTGGGGCTCACGTCTGGCTAAATCTGAATCGAGCCTTCATTATCGCGGATGTGGTTGGGCTAAAAGAGAGAAAAAAATTTTGGAGCTTTGGAAATATACAGATAAGATGCATCCTTTTCCTGTCTGCGGAATTGTGCCCGAATAATATGTTCTTGGCATCTCACACAGATAGCAAGTACAAAAGGAGAAGACTTAATTAAGGAATTAACGAGATTTAAAAAGAAGGTGGAGTTTATGTGTAGAAAATGTGGGGTGAAATATGGCAATGAACACACGGTGTGTTTAAATATGGTCTTAAAATTATGAAACTAATGTAACGGTAAAAGATTAGTAAGCGGTCGACTGAGTCACGTATCAGAGGTTGGATGGAAGGAGATGTGTGAGAAGTGTGAGTTGTTAGACTGGTCATTGCTGTCGCAGTGGTAGTCCAGTATTTTGTTTTTGTTAAAAGAGTAATTATATAGGAATCGACTCAAGAGAGAAAGACAGAGATAGAGAAGAAAGAGAAGATTCGACAATAGAAAAACATTGAGAATAGAGAAAGTAAGAGCATATATATATTTTTTTGAAAATAGAGTAATAGAGAAGAAAGAAGAGTTTGGAAGACAATCATGTTTATACCTCTTGAGAAAATTCCAGGCGAGGGATACTGAGAATATCGTTCTTGTTCCAATATTGCATCCAGTGAAGGAACTACAGGAGTGGACAGTGCCGTCGTACTCTCTCCTCGACTCAGAACCGAGTCTAATTTGTCATTTTTTTTTCTCTCAGTTAGTCACACAAACAATCTTGCATGCATGCACATACTTATATATCATTATATGAATGGAGAACAAACAATTAACTACGTAATTATGGACATGAAAAAAAAGGCGAGGGAATCAATGTCTTGCGCTTTTTTTTTCGTACTGTAACAGTCAGTCATTGTACATGTGTCAATCACTACACACCATATTAAAACCTTTCACCAGTTTCACACAGCATATGGACTGTATTAATTTTTGAAATAGGAAAAGATGCAGGTCATACTTAATAGTATATGTATGAAAAAATAAACGATTTTTTTTCTCCAGTAATAAAGTTTTGTCCAATCTCTAATGTTTTCCCATCTAGGCAGAGGTCACCCCGCTGACCTACACTCGGGAGCAAAAATCCCGTCAGCTTTCTTCTTTCAACCCCCGACTACTGGGAGAGAACAGGTCTCTCTCTTTCTCTGCTCTATAAATAGATGTCCTATTCCTCCTTGTATCCCCAAAGAAATTTAAGACTTGGTGAAACTCCCTGATATGCACAAACATATGCTCTCTTCAAGTAATAGTAGTAAACAAAAATTTCTTTCTCCAATTTTTTTACGAGTTCGAATTCGTGCTCCATCCTTGGTTCATATGATTGGAAATAAGATGTGGCCGTACATACATGCGCGCCTACCAAAATTCTACGACATCACGTACTTTCCAAGGGAAAATGTGAGGGAAAACTCAACGAGAGAGAGAGAGTGCTAGGGATGGGGAGAGGCCGTGAAACCGATGGGGAGTCACAAGGAAAGTCAAGAGAGAAAGGGTCAAACAGATGGAGAGACAGAAAGCAAAAAGAAATGTTGAGACAGTGTGAAATAAAGATGGAGAAAGTAAAAAGAAAAGTGAGAGAGAGAGTGACAGAGATTGAGAGAAAGAGAAAACAGGAGATGGAATATAGTGAGAGAAAGTGTTGGAAAGAGAGAAAATGGAATGTACAGATAGAATAAGATGGACAGAGAGCAAACGGAATGTTCAGAGAACAAAAAATAGAACGAGAGAATTTAGTGACAGAAAGAGATGGAAAAGAAGTTCAATATGGAGAGAAATAACTTAAAAGAGGTAGAAAAATAGAGTTAAAACATGAGCGAAAAAGTTACAGAGAGAGAGAAACAGTGTGAACAAGGACGAGAAACAGAGTAGCTGGGAGAAAGTTATTGGGAGGACGAGACAGAGAGAGAGTGAGTGACAGAGAAAGGAGAAAGTGGGAGAGAAATGGAAAGAGATTGGAGAAAAAGAGAGAGATTGGAGAGAAAGAGAGACAGATTGGAGAGAAAGAGAGACAGATTAGATGGAAAGGGAGAGAGAGATTGGAGAGAAACGGGAAGAGAAATTGGAGAGACAGAGAAGGAGCAAACAAGACGGGAAGAGCAACAGAGAGAGTAAGAACGAGAGCAAACGGAATGGAGAGAGAGAGTATAGTGAGACACAGATGAGAGAGAAATGAAAGAGAGTAAAGAAGATGTAGAGGGAGACATAAAAGAAAATGGGAGAGACGGAGAAAGTTAAAGAAAATGAAATGTAAAAGCAAAGAGTCCAACGAGGTGCTGAGGAGCAAGAAATGACATTAAAATTCAGGAAGAAACTCCTATTTGGAAGGAATGGGCTCAATTTAATGCTGTTACCTAATGCAATTAAATGCTAAATCATGCATTGTGAATTACAGTCTCGTAAATTTTCTAAGGAAATCAACCAAAAAAGAAATCAGGTCAAATATGTACTTTCCACTCCTTTACATCTGGTCTTGATCATCTGCTGTGAAATATTTCTAAAAGCATATGTATTCCGTGCTTAGTTTTTTTCCTCCCTCTCTGTAACGCATCTCAAATATAACAAAAATGGAGTGGAAAGATGTCCATACATATACATACTCATATCCGTATTATAAGCTTGTGAAATGCTTATATCCATCCATATTTCAGCTGTCCCCTCCCAAAAAAATCTCTGGTAAACTTTTCCTTAAAAGGATTAGAGCATAATAATAACTATAATACACAAGGTAAACTCCTGGAAAATATTTGGACCGTGATTCAACACAGAAGGAGGACAATGAGTTCAAATTAAATCAATTTTTTTTTCGGGAGAAGGGGACTGAGCGAGAGCTCTTCACATGCAAGGAAGTAAATAATGCCAAATCATTTCACTTGAATGAGAAAGTACACAAGGAAAGAAATGGGTAAATATTACAAACACTACCTTAGAGTATACATTTTTTGGGGGAAAGTCCATAGAAAGCTATGGCCGTGACTGAGCAAACACGTCACCTTTCTCCCAGGGAGGCGTGTGTCACCAAGGGAAAAAAATATAGAGAAAGAAATTACGGTGGAAAAAAAGGTGACAACTCTTGTTTACCCTGATTTACATAAATATGATGTGCTCCTCCTTTCTTTTGTGCCGGGTTTTAGGATGAGAGTAAAGGAATGTAGTGAATGTGCAGACTTCTTATGGTAATAGATACAAGAAAGAAAAGAAAAACAGACAAGATGAAAGGGTGGATGGGAACTTTTTTTTTCGGGATGTGGGCAGTGTGACAACATAATGCAAAAGTTAGGACAGAAAAAAGGATGGTGAGAGTCCATAAGTAACTGGAGGAAGTGTGTAACTATACATTGTTTAAAAGCCGTATAATTTAATACATCTTGTGAAGAAAATGTCTAACAGTGTGCGTGTGTGCAGCTTCGTAATCAATCTGCCAAACTGAGTTAGACTAAAGTACACATAATTTAATCGAAGGGGGCAAAATGTTGCTCTTTTTTTTATTAAAAAAGAAAGAAAAAGAAGACATTGCTTTCCATGGTAGCTACTGTGCATTGGTTTCAGAGGGGGGAAAAAATTACATGAGCTCAAAAATATTGATCACGGTGTACACTATTACGTAACAGTAGCACTTAAAGAGTGAAGTGATGATTGACGATGCTTTTTCAGACTAGACACTACGTACAAGAGAGCAAGTGAAAGTGGGTAGCCGAACGCAAGTCTTCCTGTTTCGTCTTATTTTATTTATTTTTTCCTTATCAGAGGACACACAAACATGTACGTAACAAACTGGGGAAAAAAAGACACTACTCCTAATTCTACTCACAATCCATCGCGATTCCTTTTTTTTTCTCGAAAATGTATAAATGGATGAAAGAATGAGTTTTAGTTTTAAAGGAGGGAAAAAGTCCATTTAATTAGATTTCAAGACGAAGAGCAAGCACAATTTTGAAAAGAGACATTTGTGCGTTGAAGTCACATGTACCAAGAAAGTCCAGCAAAAAAGATGATATTTCCAACAAAAAATGGAGGGGAAATACTAGGGTTTATAGAGTGGTAAAAGATTTGGAAAAAAAAAGGAAAACGGAAGAGAAAATAAAAACCTTCGCCTGACCTGGAGTTGAGCAAAGAGGAGAGTCTGGAGGTGAGTGACCCAATGATGAGGGACGAGATGATGAGGCACGGACAGATTGCTGGGTTCGTTTCAGAGCTGCTAGCTCTAACATCAACTCCTCATGGCGAACATTTTGCAACTCCGTCTTCTTTTCCAACTCGCGGATTTTTGACTGCACGAGACAAACACAGACACAAAAAAAACACAAAAATATGACAATCAAATTCCTACTAAACATTCCTTGTAAGGGACAAACATCACAAAGGAAATAAAAAGAATGTAATATGATCTTGTATATCTTTTTTTTTTCAGAACTTTCTTTGTTCGGAATGTATACTATAGTTATATTTGAACTGTAGTAGTAGTAATAAAACTAATTAATAAAAGCAGAAAGAAAGTATTCATTTGAATGGAAAAAGAATATGAGAAGGAAAATCTCCAAAAAAAAAAATAGAATTCCATTATTACATTAAGGATTTAGCCTCCAGACATTTGTGTGTACATACATACAACGTGATGTGTGTATGTTATTGTTTCTGTTGAGAAGTCACATCCGGATGAATGACCAAAGGATCATCTTCCAGGGTGAGACCCACTCAGCGAATACAGAGACAGAGAGACAGAGAGAGAGAGAAGTGACTTTTGAAATTTGTCTAGGATAGCAGATGTGATGTGGGTACAAAAATCTCTTTTTGTCAGCTATATATCATACGGATGTGTGAAAAAACGGCTGAGTTTCAAAGTGTAAAAATCAAAAAATATGTTTTTTTTGTCAGTATCATTAATTGTAGTAGTAAAATGTGAAAGAAACTGTATTTTAGCTGCTTAGGCATGAGCACACTGTTCACAGATTTGTCTTCGAAGCAGGTGTAATCAACTGTTTGACGAATTTTTATCCACTGGACGAACATCGTTTCCTTTTGGTTTGTTTCGTAGAGAACACAACAAAAATAGTTCTGTATGTCGTAGTTTTGTTGATAGTTGCTGTTTGTAATTTCTTTTGTACGTTTTTTGTTTTGTTTTCAATTTATGTTATGCGTGGATAGTTGGAATATTCGGTCGTGTTTTTTTTTCGGGGGTTTTTAAACGGTTTTTAACGGAAGTTGAAATCATCATACCTGCAGAGTTTCGATTGTATCCACAGATTTTTTCTTGTCATTTTCACTGAGTCGAGCGAGACGGTTGACCTCATCTTTCTTCTCTCGTAGCTGAGCCAAAGCTTCGGCATGCTGTCTCTCAAGTTCTTTCCTTTGTTCTGACGCTTCACGTAATTGCTAAGTACAATAATGAGGGGACACCATATTTACCGTGTCATTAACCTGATCCAAACGACTACTGGACACACTAGTATCTACAGTCAACACTCATCAAAAATTCAACTACGGCGGTAAATACAAGGTTTTAGCTCCCTTTCTCTGGATCAACAACAACATTTATAGACGAACAACGAGGGGAAATCACCAAAAATAAACAAGAGACAAATGGATTTAATCAGGAACAAGTATAAGCACATTTAATCATGAACCCATTTACTACTACTACCAGATGAGATTTTTGTTTTGTGAGGGAAAACAAGTTACTTTTCCTTAGTAGGAATACATGGAATGCTACAACTGAGGAAAGTCACTAATGGGAGGGTGCAATGAACAAGAAAAGGGTTAAATATTCTCGATCTGGTTAAAAAAAGACACATGGTTTACAAGGGCAGAGGTAAAAAAAAGGAAAATGTGCTCAATACAGTTCTTTTTTTTTTATTTCTTTGGTTGGTCCAGGGAAAAATCTTACCTTCAGAATTGACTCCAGGATGGAAACCTTACTGGAGTCAGCCCAGCGCCAAGCCCTTTAAAAATCTCAGTTTCTGAGTGGATCACAATAAAAATTTACACATTTTAATGCACACAGCAGCTTTCACCTTCTCCTAAGGATGATGTGACCCAACTGAGTCTCACCAAACGTTAGAGAGCACCCACAAAAGCAGACGGACCAGACGAGAAGGTCAGAAATCTAAAGATCACCCACTGCATGTCAAATAGAACTACCGTCGTCGGCTTGAGCGATGGCTGACTTTAAGAGAGGTGGAACGTTGCCGTTTGATTTCCTCTGTCACTTTATCCTTGCTCACATTATTCGAAAATTTTCTCACGACTCAAGCCCAAATGAAGAGATAGCCGTCCGAAGTGGGTTCCCCAGAAGAAACAATGTCTTCAGAGTGACGACAACAATCGACTGCGAGATTGGTGCAGACGAGTTGGCATCCTCTAACTTTCGCAAATTCTACGCAGCCTGAAAGAATCGATAGGAACGGGAAAGATGCAGTAGGGAATTTCGGTCACGAGGTCTGAGCTACTCGGAGGAAGCAAGAGAAAGCCCACCCGTCCACAATCAATACTCTCAGTCTACTTTCTCTCCCATCCCCACTATCTCCATTCCCTTTCATTCCATTCCTCGACTTCCTCCACGACTCTTTCTCTATTTTATTTCTCTCTCTATCTCTGTCTCACTCTCACTCTCTCTCTCTCCCTTCGTCTATTGCTCCCTAAAAATTCAACAATTCTTTTTCAATAGCAAACTCTCCTTCCCCTCTCAACCCCTTTCACCATATTTCCCCTCTGTTTCTTAACAATTTCTTCCTTTCATTCATGTAAAGCGCATCTCAATAACTTGAGCTCTCCTTCTTCTCCCTTCTATTAGGTCCCTTCTTCGCCTTTGCTTTCACAAAGTGTGAAACGATTAATGAAAGGAAAAGAGTGTCGTCTACACACAGATTACCTTCGCTTTCTTCGTCTCTCTCCCTCACTCTCTCTATCCCTCACTTTCTCTCTCTATCCCTCACTTTCTCTCTCTATCCCTCACTTTCTCTCCCTCCCTCACTTTCTCTCTCTCTCTCCTCTCACTCTCTTAATGGCTCGTCATACAATGAACTTTTTACTCTCGCAAACAATGGACTCAATCTTACAAAGACCTGAGTAAATGACATGCAGTAAGGAATACTTAAGAGGCCAAATTCGTCTGTATATGATATAGGTGGTAGCAGTGGTAGTAGTAGCTACAACTTTCTTTCATGGGTCCAAATGAGCAAACTCCCCCTTTGCCAATGCATTGAGCCCCGTAGTAGTAGTAGAAAGTTATAGGTAGAACCAGGAAGAAACCTTTCCTGAACACCAACGCCTTTCTAATATTCCCACCCTTTTTTTCTCTCTCTTTTTTCTTGTCGTCCTCGTCGTCTTTCTCTACTGGCTTTCTCCCTGCCCCAGCGCTCTCCCTCGTTCCCTATGCACATGTGTGTAGATATAAACTTTCTCCATAACATCAATGCCACCAGTACCCCGCCATTATCGTCTCTTCCACCCCCCCCCCGTAGACGTACACACACACTAACACACACACGCACGCACTCACACAAGAAGAGAAGGGAAAAAAAGCATGTCGTGGAGAAACCACGACGTCTTCTTATTTCGCACTTCACTTTCCTTGTATACTACACGCACACATTAACTACGTTTGCTTCTTAATAAAAATCAATAGCATCCATCCACGCATTAAAAGAAAGAGGGAGAAAGAGAAAGAAAGAAAGGAAAAAAAGAAAGAAAAAAAAGAAAGCGGAGAAAACTTATGATGAAGGAACATTACCATACACATTATGAAAAACTTGTCCAGATTTCTAACCTCACCCCCCCCCACCCTCCTTCACCCCACCCCAATACTCCGTCCTTTCCATGGAGGGATTTTGGTTGAGGAACACATTAGTGCGGAGACCCTTCAAAACCATTCCCGAATAAAGGTGATTGATGCCCTCCCTTGAACCACATTTAACCACATGGTGAGGCACGAACGGGACTCTTCCTTTCCCTGGACCTTTATTTTTTTTATATCGATGCTTATAGGGAGGGATTTTGACCAAGTGCGTGGACTCCTAGTTGCAAAGGTGACTAAGAATAAGTAGCAAATCATGAAAACTGACATTTTTCATAATTCCGGAAAATATCCAATAAATTTCAAGGAAAATTGGATATTTCCTCCCGGCTGTGACCTAGCCTTACAATCGTAGCCAAATAATTAAATGGAGACAAAACGTTTATTTTGTACAAGGTTTTAATGCGGATCCAGTAAAAAAAATCGGATCCGACAAGAATGGACCCAATTATGACTGCTTGCCTTTGTGAAATTCAAAGCATAGTATAGAATTTCGGGTTATAAACTTGCCGGGGAAAATCGCCATTACCTGGCCAATTGTTGTAGAATCTGGGTGGAGCTGCTTTACTAGATCTACAATTAAATTCTTCATCAAATATCGTTTTAATCTCGTTTTAATTATTTGTTAGCTAGACTGCAGCAAGGAACAACTTGTGGAAACATTTTCAGAATTTATGTCACTTTTTTGCACCTAAGAATACACGCATGTAGTCGAAAACAATCCTTTTGAGCATCGATATGTTACACATGCATCATGCATGTACGCTTACAACATACATCTACTTTTTTTTATTAATAATTCCTTATGACTTTATTAAAGCTTCCTGATGGTGTACTCAACCCAGCGTGGTGTGCCATATGCACAAACCAGAAGCTCCACAATGTGGCCGTGGTTGACCGAAGCAAACGCATTACATATGTTGAGGGTCCCAGAAAAAAATGTATAACACGTTTAAAGTGAGTGTGTACGCGAAGCTTTTTTCACAACCAGACTGTTATTTAGTAAATAATGAATGAAGGTGTGAACAGTCGTCCTTGTTCTTTTCTCTTTCTTTTTCACCCTTAGAAAAAAAAGGAGTGAAAATTAATCTATTTAGCACAAACTCAATCAATCAACAAAGTGGGGTATCTATACATATATTATGCAGGGGAATGTGAATGGAGACTTTATATGTACTTATTATTGACCCTATATATTCTTGTAATTTCATGGTCACATGAAACTTCTGTATGGTTTATACAGATTTCCCTATATGGAGACCCCCTGGAAATCAATTTACGGTGTCAATTTACTTGCAATAAATGACCCATTATTAGAATCTCTTTTACGAACATTCATCCTCTAAACCCGTCAAGCTACTTGGCTACAATAAAGGATGTCAAGTTCGAAAGAGTAGTTGACATCACCGGAAAAGTTGCCAGTGAAAGTCCAATTAGAACATTTTCCACACGTTCAAAAGACTCATTTCTTATGTTTACAATTTTTTTATCGATGCAAAACTTATAATCGAGAGGTAAAAATGGCTAAGGGCAAGGGCCCATAGCATTAACGTAGCTACTGAACATTGCGGAAAGACGGCGAAAAGTGGAATTTCTGAAAATAAATAGAATAATATGCAACTTTCACCGCGCATGCGGGAAATATTGTCGTAGTCCTCTGCCTTAGATAAAGTTCCCAATTAAAATGAAAGTTGCTAAAAAAGAAAGGCAGAAGTTTGATGAGGGAGAAACGTTTTTCCGTTTAACTGAAAATTTAAATGTGGATTGCTAACGGAATTTTTTCCGTACATCAAAATTAATCATAGTACAAGAAGTAAGACGAACTTTTATAATGTATCCTGCAAACCGAAACGATAGAATGCGCCCAAAATTCCGGTAGCAACAAAATACCTGTCCGAATTATATCACAAAGAAAGGCGTAAACTAGAAAAGAAATACGAAAACAAGTTGATGAAATGTAACTAAATGTACTAATTATGTAGAAATAGCTGAATGTCTTCCGTAGTCTTCCGTAGAACAAAAGTACACGACAATGTACTGTAATTTGTAATGGTTAATAAACTCATTATTATTATTAATACCTCTGCATTTCTGCTGTACACAGCAATTGACGCATTAAAAAATGTCAAACGTATTTCTTCAAATCGTTCGAATTTCGATTTATTATACCACCATGTTTATGGTCCAACAAACCAATTTCATTTACGAGCATTATGTTATGTACTTATTATATGTTATTATGTATATGAATACGGGTATATGAATACGAAGGGACAGTGTCTCCGAACGGGTCACAGAGGTCACTATTTCTCCCTTTAATTATGAGAGGAGAAGGGATTATTAATTATGCATATTATAACCAAGTAAACGAATGTCCTTATATTACTTTCAATTTTTTCCAAATCAACTCTGCCCTTCCATCCCCAATCTCACTGCCACCATTTGCCCTGTGGCTTAAAAGGGAACCAATTCTTAACGTCAATTATAGACCTTGGAGCCTGGAGTGCTTTTTGTTCGATTATAGGAATATTTTTAATAGATTATTTGTAAATCAACTACAGCGTTGTGGTTTGTGTATATTAAACAGCAAAACACGCAAATTTTAAAACTCTGCCAAAGAAGCAGCAAGCAGCAGTTTTTGTTGAATACCCAAGTTTCATTTCGTATTCATAACGTAATGGGTGACCTGTAAATTTCATACAATTTGATAGGTAGCCCGATCGGATCAGTTTGGTCGCAGTACTGGTATTTGTAATGAAAAAAGCGTTATTCATGAGCAACAATACTCCCCTGCCTCATTATAGTGTAGAGATACTGTTATTGCAAGTCCAAATCGAAGCTGTATCGACATATTGCCTAAGATCGGTTATGCTTGAACGGAATTCTGGATTACAATTAGTGCTACAAAATATTTCCACGCTCCAATTTGATCCGCTGTTGGACATCAAATCTCCAAAGAAGGTAGGTTTATTTCAATACAATTTCTTTACTCATATGCTTAATATAATTGAGATCAACGAGGCCATGGGCATATTATTTAATGTGGCATCGCAAAGATTTGTTGTGGCATTTGTCGATGTGAGGAATCTAGCGGCAGATCTCTCATAGCAATAAGACACTTAATACTGGGATGGATTATTTCGTGAGTACGAAGTCAATTAGAATTACTGTGATTCCAGACGCCATGGATCGTCTGTTGGACTCATCAATTCTGTCAACGTTACAAGCTGCCAGTGCCATGCAGCTTCCAAACATGGAACTGAGACATTCTGGTGGTTTGGTGCCGACGAAAAGATCCTCGGATATTCTTGTGAAACCGGAACGATCCTCATCGGACAGTGAAGATACTCTGGAAGAAAGTCTTGAAATGGCCAAAGGGGAGTACTTTATTCTCTTCAATGAGTTCCACGAGGTTAGTTGCTCATTGAATACTTAATATCTGCCTAATAAATAGGAATTGATCATGTATTCATTTAATCAAAATCATGTTTTAACTACAAACTAAATGTATCTTTAGCTTGTGAACGAAAAGGGAACGTCAAAAGTTTCTGTGATCATTATTTATTATGAGGATCGGATTAAATTAATCTTGACAATGTATATGGGTTTGTAGGGGATCGATGCGTTGGAATTGTATAAATAGGTAAACATAATTCAAAAGAATTGCGTTTATGAAGGTCTATTTCATTTAAATTCCGGCTGACTCATGTATAAGCATGTAGAATGGTGTTCGAATAGATATTCAGGTATTCTTTTCTTGTTTTAAAAGCAGATGTTTAATCATTCTGGATGGTAAATCTGTAGGGTAGGAAATGGGTGAACCCTGACATACACATACTCCAGGTAGATTTTTATGTACTGGAGTACAATGAACGTTCGAAAGTAATTACTGGGCCATTTAGTTTAGCATAGGTAATACTAGATAATATAAATTCGTGATTTGCCTGCAAAGGAAACAATTTATTAGCCAAGGTAGGTCTGCAATGTTTCATATAAGTTTACATAATTTAGAAGTCTATAAATATAAATGCGTGATATGGTGCGTTGCTAAATCTCCAACGTTATTTTTAGACCTATATTTTGAATGGAGGCGAGACCGATGTTTTTAGAACGAAAAAAAAAAGAAGTGCCAGTGTGTCAAAGTGCCCCACGTTGACCATAGTGACTTCTGATGGCTTAACTTTACATCTAAAAATGAGTCTGGAGAGACATGCAAAGTGTGTCGTCTCCAGAATATAGCCGAAGTTGTTGAAGAAGTTTTTTTTTTTAAATTTATTGGTAAAACTAGCAAATCCAGGGATTGAGGCGATCGAAGACTGAAATTATACCTATACAAAAAATGTTGTAGGTACAAACCTATACCCTCCGGCTACATTTCACACATGTATTCCATAAAATATCTTCATAATGAAAGGATGACTGGGGTGTCGAAAGTTGTTCATAATTTCAGGGATTCATATATATATTTGTTTTCCCGACGAATATTTTTTTTGGTGACTTATTAAGTCATGCTTGTGACTTCTTCAGGGTTACAATTGTTAATGGCCATCATTTGTTCTCTCCCCTATACGTATGCGTAAAATACACGGACTTGTAAATTGGATATGTACACCCTGGGTAATTATAGTCATGTGTATCAATTATCAGTATTTTATGACTTATTCCCATATATATAAGTACTAAATGTATGCACTGGCGCCGGAGTGCTTTTTTTCCCTCGTGTGTCAATGGATTTTGGTCGAGTTATAAAATGACATGGTTTCCATGATAGTGACATGACGTAAGTAAGCTGGGGATGTGGGACTGTGTTTGTATTGTGTGTGAATTGTGAATGCACACACGTATACATATACATTTAGCAAAAGACACATCCATTAATGTGAGTAAAGCGGTAACACTTTACTATTAACATCACAGCGTCACTCGCCTCTTTACGACTGTCCAATTCCAGAATGCTTTGCGGTTATTAAGTACATGAAGATGAAAAGTGCCAATAATAAATGTGATGCTCTCGTTCAATAGGCCAGTGGGTATAATTGTATAAATTTCCAACGTCGGTATAGTACAGCACACACACAGCTTGTTGAAGGCAATTTCTCCCGGTCTATAGTACATGATGTATATCATGTGGGGACTCATTTTTTTTAATGAACGAAAAAGAGAATGGTAAGATAAATAGACATAGTATAATAACAAACACATATACATATGTTAGTTCTAGTTATTCTATAGCACTATATTAATTTGCACTACTCTTGAATACAACTTGCCATAAGCCTAAATCCCTGAAGGATGGCTCGGTATACGTCGTACATTTGTTTGCCTTTCAAGACTGAGAGACAGAGCCATCATTTATTCCCAGTACTTTATATATGTACAGATATACATATATGTATGTTCCTGCGTCGACGAGGAAAAAAATTATGGAAAGCAACAGATGAGTTCATATTCATTCATTTAATAGAAGGAGTCCATCATTCAATCAAAGCTCCTTCATATTTTTGTAGTTACATGAAGAATATATAATGCAACAACTTCATAATATATGTATGTATATAAATATGAATCCGTATAAACAAAACGTAGGCCTAATTGTCTTTGATTTAATTGACGAATGTCGCGTGAAAGTTGAGGGAGGATATGCATGGCTGTTCTTAACGTTTGTATGAGAGGGAGGAGAGGCTTTCAGAATTGATAAATGCGTGCTAATGATTTACATCCATATCATAATTACAGATATTACGGTGGGGCGTGGGGTGAACAAAAAAGTGACGAAATTATTGACGATAATGTTCCTTCTGTGTTCAAAATTTCCTGGGAGTGGGTCACATTTTTTACAGACAGATCTCCCATGTATTGGTGGACGGTCTCGGATTTCGTTTTTATTAAGCCATAAAATTTGGAAACGAAATGCCTCTGATACCTGAAACATCATCTAACCCACAGTTTTTGCTGGTGAACCAATTGCAAACACCGTGGAAAGTACCTCCACTGTTTTAAAATGCAAAGCACAATTAATAAAGGAGCTGAAAATTCATTCATTCGTGTGAAGGAGGCCCACATGTCGAGAGAATTAATTGTATTAAATACAATGAGTTTATAAATTATATATTTGCTACGAGATTTCTACACTTGCTTAACCACGGGATTATAACCACCAAGAAAAGTACACATGAAAGTCCCGGTGCAATTGCAGTTATCGGACAAATCTACCGTTTCCCTTAACTTGCACCGTAATCGCATTTCCCCTCCCTTTAAGACTTGTATAAAGTTCTGCAAAAAAAAAAAAAAAAATGTATGCACATGTCATTAGGAAGTATTTTGAAAAGTTGAGCAAGGTAGCAATAAAAGTTGATCCAAAGGGAAATTATACATTTGTTGTGATGGCTAACGCCGAAGGGTAAACCTTTAAAATTACTCCTTTTCAAAGCCCATTAACCTTCTCATGTCGGATGCACAGAGCAAGAGAAGTGCAACGTTTTTTCCCCTTCTTTTTCAAGTAATTGATAGGCTTGTCAATGAGGCTTCAAACATATATTTATGGGAATTAAGGAATATTTTATACTTGATCATGATGAGGGGATAGACGATTTATAAGCCCTGGTTTTAATACAGTGTGGTTAATGCAGATTTGAAAGAAAAAAAATTGCATGTGTGCCTGTCGGTTTGGCTTTTAAATGCGTAGTTTGGACTTAAGAAGGCAAAAAAAAAAGGATTCACACGGAAGACAGCTGGTAGTAGAATGATTTAATCCTTTAATAATGTGTGTATACTATTTTACTTCCTTTAGTTTGGATTAGGGCACTGAACCGTTTGTTGTGAGAGGCCCCAAAAGAGATAATCGTCCACTTTTTTGTAATTGAGATTTTTTAAAGAAAGGTGAAAGAATGAAGAAAAAGGATTTCCCATTGCTCAATGTATAAAGTGAGTATGATGGGAGCAAAAAAATATATATTTATTTTTTTCGTGGAATCCTGCGTGCGGAGAAGAGAAGGAGAGAGGACCATTGCGGAACTATAAGGAAATTGACAGACTTGGGTGAATATTTGTACTAGGTGGCACAAGGTGTTCTCTTCTTCCTTGAAAGATTTCGAGCTCTTAAAAAAAATATTACAAGTTCCAAAATCACTAAAGGGCCACTGCCTTCCCAGTAAAGCTCGCAGATTTTTGTATACATCAAAAGAATCAAGATTTAAAGGAGATACAATGTCATGAAAAATATTTAAAGTGCGGTGTAACTTTTGTAAAAGGTTAACAAAAACGTATATTTTTGTTGTTGGGGGGGGTTGTTAGTTTATTTTTCGTGGTTGGGGTGAGAAATGTAAATATTTAGTCAACATGTCAGTTGGGCAACGAGTGGAATCTTGTGCCTTCTTACTATCTTTCAGGAATTTTGTGAGCAAAACACGGGATTATTTACGAAAAAGCGTTTTGCCCAACATTTGAGACATCGTCGCAAAAAAACGAAAGTTATTATGGCTGCTCGAGCTATACTGACCTGTCGTCCCAATTCCCATCCATTTCAGGTACTTGTTTGGTTCAAGTCTTTTTTTTTTTGGTCTTTGACCCTTTCATATCACTAGCTTTGTTTAAAAATGTGTACTTTATTTATGTAGGAATCTAAACCTTGGTTTTTGATGATCTACATTTGGTGAATTTAATCATGGTTTCTGGTGGTTTTTAGGAACGAGGTGTTAGCTTAGATCAACCTTGTAAGATTGGTAGGTCGGTCGCTCGTGCTCGACCTAGTGGAAATAATGCCATTTTTGATTGTAAAGTCTTGTCGAGGAATCATGCCGTATTGTGGTATGATACTGGAAAGGTTCGTCAATCTTTGTATTGTTTCGTGTCGATTTTGAAATGATTGTTGAATGATGGTATAAGTTGAGTTGGATGTTCAGAATGTTGATCAGAATGTTGTTCAACTTTTATTCGCAGTTTTACTTGCAAGATACAAAGAGTAGTAATGGGACATTCGTCAATAACCAACGACTTAGTAAAAGTTCGGAAGAATCTGCTCCTCGGGAAGTTTGCTCGGGGGACATCGTTCAGTTTGGGGTTGACGTTATGGAGCTCAATAAAAAAGGTTCAGGTCTTTGGACAACTAACGTTTCACGATTTGCAACACTTAAAGTTAAGCAGGATAATTAACGTGTCTTCGGTCTTCTTTATTTGCAGTGACCCATGGTTGTATTGTAGCCACGTTACAACTCTTTTTACCCGACGGGAAGGAAGCAAAGGCCAGGTAGCTTACCAGCTAAAATTAATTTAGTGCAAATTTGGAAAGATCAAATTGGGGCACGATTACATACATTTTTTTGTCTTTATTTGCAGTTCATCCACTGCTTTACCTGACAAGGTACCATCGACGTCGGTGCAAGAAATTTATCAGCTTAATCAGTATATCAAAGTAAGTTTTCAACTTTTATCTGCTATTGGAGTACCAAAATTTTTACCTGAAAATATCGTAATCCCCATAAAATGTATTTACAGGAAGCCATACAACGTGAACAAATGATAGAAAATAAACTCGCTACAATTAACAAACTAATGTCATCGACTAAGGAGGCCGTTGATACGAATTGGAAAGTCCTTATTGAAGAAGATCGGTTACTTACAAGAGTTGATATACTAGAGCGGCAGCTTCAGACCTCACATAAGGTGGTTCTCGGACAATCGGTGAATCAAAACTTAGTGATTTGGTTTTTTATAAAACTTCTATGATTTTTGCAGACAATGACTGATGACAAATTACGCGAAGAGGTTTTGCAGCTCCATCAGGACAAAGAAAAGTACCAAATCTTAGCCAAAGAAGCCCTTCGTAAAGCTGCTCAAGAACGAATGGATGCCCTAAAGAGTATGAGTGATTTACAAAGGTGCGGCTTTCGTCGATAAGTTCAAGCATAAATCACAATTGGAATAGTGTAGCATGCATCATGCTTTAACTTCGATCATTTTTAACAGGAATTTAAGTAGTACGGAAGAAGAAAAATCTGTTTTAAAAGACATGTACGAACGCAACTGCCAAGAACTGAAGGATGTTGTGGAAAAGTACGAGCAAAGTGAACTTAAGTCAAAAGAATTAATAGCGGAGATGGACCAGTCCTCAACAAAGTACAAAGAAGAAGTAGAATTCTTAAACAGTAAAATAAAGGAACGCGATAGTTCATTAGAAAGCAAACAGCAAGTAATTGATTCCCTAATGACAAAAATTGAAGCAGACACAAAGGTGGGGCTCCTAGGATCGCAAAAGTTAACTTTATCAAAATCTATTCGACGTTTGCGTAATGTAAAACTATTTGTTGCATGTTAGGTCGAGGTTGCTCACAACGAGGACATTACAAAAGACACGACAGATGAGAAAATCAACGAAATTATAACCGATAATGACTCTATCACCAAAGAAGGTTTGCAGTAATACAATATGTGTAATATGTATAATAATGAATTGGAAAACTGGATACTAAACTCAGCAGTTTTATTTTATTTAGACGGAGAATACCCGGATGGAAATATGAATGTAAATTGGGATAATCCCGTGGAGCTTGAAACACTTAAAAATCAAATAAAATCTGCTGACATGGAGCGAAAAGAGATTCTATCGAAACTTAGTCACCTTCTAAGTAATAATTTTGCCGATATTTTTCATTTGTTATTTATTAAATGTTTATTAACTCTTAACATTATTTTCAGATCTTATTGATGACCTTAAAGCAGTATCTAATAAGGTGCAAGTGTCTGAGTTTATTCATGAACTGATACACAAATTGGATGTTGAGATTAGGCAAATTCGCAACTTCTCCCAAGGAGAAGAGCCACTGAGAAATAACTCCTACAGTATCAGCGGCGAAGTAAGCCCAAATTTTTCGCTGTAATGTAAATTTTTAAATTCTCAACTGACTAAACATAATGTTTTCGTTTTTTCAGGTTATACCTGATGAGCACAAGCTAGAGAATCACCTTGGACGGAGGAATTCAGGCGGATTTGAAAGTATTTTCATTCGTAACTTATTTTTATTTTGAAATTTACTTTGGTGAATTATGGCTTTGGTTTAGCTGTAATAGCTCCGAACTACGGGCATGGCATTTTTGATTTACTACCACTGGGAGACATTGGTTTCGGTTTATTGTGTATCTTATAATTTGCATGTTTTAGGCGCCTGGGTGATTAGTTATAACCTTTGTAAGCTCGTAATACTCAGAGGTTTGATTTTTGATTTTACATTATTCAGTATTTGCTTTCTTCGTAAAACGGACTGCGATGTTTCATTCTGTAAGACGCTCGATCCTTTAACCTTAGTAATGCAATGGTGATTATTAATTTTGTACATAAGCTGTGGTTGGTCAATTCTTTGCATTTTGTAAAAGTACCTAGCTTTTTTCGTTGCAAGTTGTTTTCTGGTTCAAGCTCGTTACGCTTTTCAGCGTCTGAATTTGGTTCGCAATTGTGGTGTTGTACGATTATTAATGTTGCTTATATTATTAACCATGACAGAACTATTGGAAGAAACAAGACAAATCAACAAGGGTTTGCAGTCGGACAATATAGCCGTGAAAAAGGAAAATGAGATTTTGCAGGAACAAATTCGGGAGTTTTCTGCCCAAGTCAAGGTATAAATCTCACCCTAACTTTTCGTACTCTTGAAATTTTGTTGTTGAACAACCGTTTTATGATTTAGTTGTAGCATTATTAGATTGTTTTAATTACTTTTTTTAGACGTACCAGGAACGAGCAGCCAGCTTGTCGGAAACTAACGACGAACTGCAGTCTCGTGTAGTTTATTTGCAAGGTCAAATAGATTCTACAGAGAGAAATTCATGTGAAGTTCGCCAAAAATTAGAAACCCTGAAACAAAATACTGCCATTAGTGAAAGTCAGATTGAGCAACTAAAAGGTAAAAACTAGGACTAAAAGCAACTAAAAAATACTACATTCATATGCTATACCGTCCGTAGTGACAGTGTGCACGTGGATTTGATTCGATTGATTGACTTACCTTACAGGAGAAATCGCTTCGCTGGAATCTTTGTCGAAGGAAAGGGACGAAACAATAGCTAAGTTAATGGTTCAGCTTAGTGATCTCAATAATAGAAACCAAACATCGTCGCTGGTGGAAGTGGCATGTCAGACTCTTCATAGCATTGCTATCGCAGAAACGGATAATTTGGATAGGTACCCATTGTCGTTTTTCTTAATGAATCGTGTACTTGGTTCCCTTATGCTTATCTCTGTTACTAATGTGAATTTGTGTTTATAGCGATCAACAAAAATCTCAGCGTTTACTTGATAAGGGAACCGGTGATGAACTGAATGGGAATCCTAGCAAAAAAATCGATGCCTTAACAGAGCAGGTGAGTGCGGACGGAATTAAAATTTCAATGTTTTAAATTAGTTTGGGAGGAAGACGTACTCTTATTTAATACTATGTTTCCTTTTATCCTAGTTAATGCTGCTCGAAGAAGAGTTAGCTAATTATAAAGCTAGCTACAACGAGAATTCGTCGGAATGTGCTGTTCTCCGCCGGAAGTTAGCTGAACTGCAAACTCAGAATGAAATAATTCACAATCAGTCTAAATTAGTAAGTGTTGATAAATATGATCACAACTTGGTTGACATAATTATCTCGGTTTTTTACGATTGTGTTTCGCTTTTTATTCATAATTTTTATGAACAATAACAATTTCTTGCTACGAGTTGAGGGTCGCCTGGTGTCCAGCGATTTTTTTCTTGCCGTGTAGCATGCAGATGATTTCACGTGGGATTAATAAAGCAATACCCACGTTTTGTTCTACTCAGTTTTATCCCAATTGATAGCCATTGAATGACAAATATAAAATCCGCGAATGAGAATACGTACTTAGGGAGTTAATTGACCAAAATGCAATTATGACAAATATTGCTATTCATATTCATTTGAAGTGATCCAGATTAGTTCCCTGCTGGGAAAAAGCTACATATAACCAATAGAATAAAGATCTTCGAAATATGGAATTTTTTGAGCTGATTTGCGATTAACGTACATAGCCAAAAGTCCTTGGAGTTGAGACATTTAAAGTAACTAGTAATCAGGGCAATACAACCGTTTTCTTGTGAGCGTACGAAAACAACTGGACGACTGACTTCATTAGAAGTACTTGTACACCGTTAACGCGGTACATACTACATACCATTACAGTTACTAACATTCTTGAATAATTCTAAGAATAACTGATCTTGAGATCGATATTTGCTCACAAGAACAAGAGTAGCACTATAACAAAAAATAACAAATAGCGTGCAATTTCATAAAATTGATTGTCGTGTGAGTTATATGTAGATGACTAGTGAAGATATGACAATCGTTGTACAATGCTAGAATGCAGAAGTTACTTTCTAACTCTTTGTGATATAAATACTAAAACTAAACCAGAGCGTATATAACTGTAATAAGGGCATCTAATTAGTTGTGATAAGGACACGCATCAGTAAGCGTCACTTTTTCTTAACAGGGCCCGTTGTACGTCTTAATTCCTGTAGCGATTGCTGTTATTGTACTGGCCATCTTGATAAATTTTCATCCCTCATCATGATCTGATGAAGATTGTAAGAGTCGGAGAAAATTTTCCTTGATGTTTTTAATCTGTAAAAAGGAAGAGTTCCTAGGAAGGAAGGTGGGATCAAGTCGGATGCAAAGCGTATCATTTTAAATATTTAATTTATTTTTTATCCTTTTTCTAGTTAATTTTGCATTGTACGTATTATTGAAGCTAGCCGATATAACAGATATTTCTAATTACTTTTTGCAGATATTCTTCTGTTGTTCTTTCCCTGTGTTGATTCTCATTGTGGCTCTTGTCGTGGCATTCTACCCGACTGTCTCCCTGTGGACCGCGACTTTGGAGTGATCCAGGTTCCACTGGTGCTTTTATCAGTCAGTCCGTTCAGTACATAATTATAACCTAATTTAGTTGTTTATTTGTTTGAGCTGCGTTTCGTTAGAATTTACAAACCTTATGTTATACTGAGTTATTCGATCGTAAGCGTTCAACTGGCGTTGTTTTAGTTTTAATACTGTGTACATTGTACATAAATCCACGATGACTGGATCTGGCAGTGTGGGAACCTTTTTGATTTTCAATAAGCTTTAGGTTGTACTATTAATTAAGCTATACCAAGAGTAAACTCCGGGGTCGCTTAATTTTTGTCGACTGTTAAATAATATTTCGCATACTTAACCGAAAGTTGACTTGTTATATACATATATACACATTTCTTGTTTAGGTATTTGTTTACAATATTTATTAAACCTTCAAAGGAAGAATGTTTTGGCTGCCTTTCGTTTTTATAGTAAGGCACAGTTGCAATCCTTCTGGTATTCGGATAAGTTAGATTTCAGTTGAAGTGTACGTTTGTTATAAGTACTTTATCTTACCTTTACCTCATTAATTGTATTTATGTTCCACTATTATGTTCAGATTTTCATAATAACAGCCTGGGAATGGTGGAATTAAAAAGCAATAAAATCTGTCCGAACCGCCATTACAGTCCGGCAGACAGGAGAATAATTATTGCATTAATATTTCTTACGCTAGGGTAATTGTAATACGAGCACAATGTTTCTAACATGGAAAAATGTATTTGTACACAAAAGCCAGATTATAAGTGCACTTTTGCTGTAACAGTATTGGTTACAGCTTTTAGTCATCTACGTCTAAAGTTACTAAAGTTAGAGCTCAACAAATATGTATATGTATGGATTTTTCCAACTTTGTCAGTACGAATTTTTTATTTAGCGGACCATACCCGGTTTTCGTATGTTGTGTAATATGAATTGTGCTCCGTGATAGTGAAATTTTTATGTCAGTGTACACGAAAAACTGGTATTGGAAATAAATCCAACCAATCTCTGTCAAGATGGCAGCGAGAAGTTTTTCTGCTCCGGAAACACATCATGTACACATTGACTACGGATAAATTATGTTGTCAACAAAAACAAGGATGTCAAAGTTACTCAGGCGTAATAAGGACCACAGTCTGTCCCTTTATAGTAAGGATTAAGTTAAAATCTGTCTGTTCGACGAAAGAGGTCTATAGAGACACCATTTATCATATGCAAAAGATGTATCTGGATTTGTAGCAATACGAAAATGTTCTATGTTTCAAGTTTATACTTAAGTATGTACGTTATGACTATTGATTTGGCTCCCCCATCCTTGTTGGAAGGTAACTCTGAGTTCCAGTTTGATTCTATGAGTTCATTCACCCCAACAAAATTTTTGTAAGTTATTTAATGAACCAATAAAAAATAAAACACGCAATAATTTTAGGGCTGGGTCAACAAAATCCTGAGGTATCTTTACCCTTACTTAACATTCAGTTTTTCTACGTAATGTTAATAGTGCTGCTCGTAATCACGTCGTTCTAAAGTGCTCACTACGTTTGTAAAACTTTGTAAGTTAGTGTTTTTAAGTACATTCTAAGTGTGTGTAGCTGTAGCTCCCAGTATGACGTCTAGAGTGAACCACAGCAAAACTTTGATTTAGTTAGGTGTGTTGTATGAATGTAGAAAAGATAGTTTAACTTTATATACGACGCCCTACGTCTTCATTCACTGAAGTATGATAAACGTGTGACTGGTTTACCACCGCATCTGTAATACTTGTAATTTTCGCAGTTTTTTGAGGTAAAAAGAGACAAATATTGTGGAAAACCTTCTTGATCCGCATCGTATTACAACTCCTTAGAGTGAATTTTTCGTATAACAAACCCAGAGTAATAATATTTGTGACTATCTATTCTACAAGTAAAAGTAAAAAAAATTATTATACTATATTTCAACAAATATTGTGATCTTTTTATGCGTACAAGCCTTCTCAGCGATGCGACTCAATAAGAATATTTGTGTTCGATGTAGCTACAAACGTCTGTTATGTGCTGCAATCCTTTGTGTTGTTAATCATTAGTTTAATTCAACCTATCCTTGTAAGTTATTTCGTTAATGGCTCCCATGTATGTTCTGCTTCGTTCGTATTCGTACTTATTTGATGTAGATCTTCCCGGGTAGTTGTTTTGTACATGTCCGATGCATAACTCATCGTGCAACGCGCTCACTGCTCGCTACTTTCATTTGGTCTCAACCGTCAAGATCCCGTATTTCCGTGCGTATCACTCTGGCAGATAAGGTGAGATGGGCAGGGGCTAGCATCATGGAGGAATACGAAGAACGGATTTTATCTTATATTCACCGCTGCTTTAAATTGTAGTAATCGTGTCCAGGGCATGATATTATCCTACACCGTGTACAATATTAATACCATGATTCTGAATACACATGCAAGACTACCAAAAAAAAACTAGGCGCTAAAAGCTTAAAGTCTTGAAGTCACATTTGGTAAGCGTAAAACATCATATAGAAATAACGGGATTCAATTTTGTCTACTTGATTTAAGATGTGGTGGCGGTGTTGAGGCCCTGGCATTTTTGGCATGCACAGTTCAAACTTACGATCTTGCCTTTCAGCGATGTTACTTCTCTATGAGAAAAACGTTCAACCCCCGAAAAAACTTTTGTCGGAGACAACAGCGACTTGAAGAAGGAGAAAGTTTTGGGGAAGTGCTAATAGTTTGTTACCCAGGGTATTACTTTCAACAGCCTGCAAGTTTTTTTACGGCAAAAATGCGTTGGACCGAGTTAGGAAGCTGACCACATTCTTCATGGAGTTTGTGTTGTGATTAAAAGGTCTTCACGAAGCATTATACTGCGTGACTAAAGTGTCTTCACTGAAGGGAGTTGTGAAGGAATTTACCGCATGAAGTGTCCTTTTCGGTTCTCGTCGAGGGTACTGATTCCTTTCCAGCCAACGGGAAAAATTCATAATGCCTCAATAAATTTTCTCCCGTCTCGTATATAGTTTCCTGCCCTAGTTTGAATATGTCTTCCCCCAACTGTAAAGGGGGGATATCTTTTGTGAAAAAAAAATCTACTTTAGGAGAAAGCAGTGGTAGAGATTTCATATTTCATAGTCAGATTTTACCTTTTGGATGCTTTCGTATTCTTTTGTGGCAGTTACATTAAAAGCACACACATCTCCTGCGCACACCCCTCAACGTTTCTCCCGTTCTTCTCCCTGCGAAACTGGAACGAGCATCGTCTCCATGAATTTTAATGTACATCCTGAATGTTTACCTGAACTTGTACTACAGTAGGTTGCGAGCACAGGTGCCCATTTCTTAAATTCATAACCTCTCTGAATAATGCAATTAAAATTATAAGCACAGCTGAGAGGACCAAGTTGCGTATTTCTCTTGCCAGAGCTGTATCTCATTACCCTTTCAACGAGCATAAATGCTCCTTTTCCTCCTGGATACCATTTGAACTCAGTCATTCCTCTACCCTTTTGCTTGAACATAATTCAGTCTGCTATCTGTCACATTGGATTTCAGAGATTCTGGCAGACAAATTAAAAAAAAACTGCGGTACTACAAAAAATTCTGTTGAAAGAGGAATCAGTTCCATTAGTAAAGTCTGAGGTTAACATTTTCGCTGTATTACACTCCGGAAATTGGCACAACTTACATATCGTGCAAATATTCACGAACGGCCTCTCGGCAAGGACTTTCCCAAAAATCCGGATAACTTCGGTCAAATTTATTACACATAGTGTGGTTCGAATTTGAGTGTCAATTTATGGATTGTACATGCACAAAACCCAGTTTGTGGCCTCCTTTTTGGCTGAGGCACCTGGAGGCGAAAGAATAGTTAAAAAAAAAGAGTTCCGAGCCCTCCCCAGTGTAAAATTGCATAAGTAATAAGATCAGGGACAAACAGAAAGTTTTCCGTCAGCCTCTAAAATGACTCATTTAAAAGTTCAAATCTCGAAGTACAAACAGCTAGTGAAAAGTTTGACGAATCTCTTTCGCAACCCGGGGAGATGAGAGACGTCCGTGAGAGAGAGAGAGGCAAGGCGAAAGTGAGGTAAATAAAGCATACTTGTGTTGGCACTTTCTCCTTTTCTTCCGAAGGTTCTTTGCATGATTACCAGTAAAAGGGTTTGAGTAATTGTGTGTACAAAGTGTATACCTATACACACGTTTTTACAACAGCAAAAAGTAAATTGGACATACCTACGTGGGATAAGATATAGGATTTCCCGCGGTTGAAGCGTGGTTTGGAGCTAAGAAAAATTAGTAGAAGAAATCCTCGTCTTCTATTTCTTCGAACGAAGGTGAGATTGTGTAGGCGAAAAAAAGGATTTGTGTGTGACGAGTGTGTCTGTGTACATAGTACTTAGCAAGCCGGCATTTTCGGAGCTCCCCGTGTTTTTTCCTTGTCTATCTCGCTCTGTCTCACTCTCTCTCTCTCTCTCTTTCTTCCTTTACACACATAGTAGAGTGATTCCCTTGAAGCCTTCCTCAGTGACTTCCTTCCTTTGGAATGCAGTGATCATGACTAAACATCCCCAAGAATCATTCTGCGACCATACGAGAATACGTTTTAAAACTTGAGGGAGTTTTCCAACCAGTAAAAAAAAAGTCGGAGGTATGCTTTTGACGAGAGGAAGGTATTAACATGAGAAGATCTATTCTTAGTCAAACCAAAACTTTCATGCCTTCTTCATCTCTCCCGTTCACTCTTTTTTTTTCTCCCTCCGCTGGTATGCTCCACCTTTATGTAGTGTAAACGTAGACAGATAAAAAGAAAAGAACGACTTCAGAGATAGAGAGACAGAGGAAAGGAGAGAGAGACTGAGAGAGAGATGATTTTGATGCGGGATACTTCTCTGCATTTTCCCCACTGTTTTTCTCCTCACCACTTACATCACACCGTTTTTCCCTGAGTCATGGTCGTGAGTGGTGTGTTTTAAAACGAGGAAAAAGGACACGCTTTCCAGGGACTGCATTTGAAAACTCCAAGTGGCTCACTCCAAACTGATCGCACTTGAGGAGAGAGAAAAAGCCCTATCCCCCCAAAAAATTTTTGTCGGATTTGGGGGGAGGAGGAAATCGGAATCATAAGGAATTTCATCACCACTCAAATTGTGTGGGGAGGACGGAAAAAAGAGGAGGAAAAGTCATTCCTTTTCCCTCCTTTAAGTGCTCTTTCAACATCTCTCCCCATAGTCTCTCTTTCGATCAAGCCGATTTCACTCGCACTTGTCACAAGATAAACAAATTCATTTTATATATGTTCCCAAAAAACTATATAGTATCGTCGTATCTAATCAGACTCTTTATATACTGTATCTATCCTATAGATTTTCTAGTGTATTACTCCGGTTACACCCACCACAGCCTTTTCTGTATGGTAGGGCATTCAACAGCCATATGTAAATAATAGTTCCCACGTGGTCGGAGAAACCTTATTTTTTTACCACGAGTGCGACAGTGTATAGTGGTAGTAGTAGTAGATGTGTGTACATGTGGGTGTAAATAGATACCCGCAACATCGTGTATACAAAAGTACTGGAGAGGGAAACAAGGAGGAAACGTCAGTTGGTGGGCAACCACGACTCATCTGCATGCATTGAAGAGATTACGGATTCGGACAGTTCCTTGAACGCAGGTACGTTTTATACAACAACAAAAAAAAGGCTTTCCCTCAAAGTTCAATAGTTGCCAAAAGGCTCATGGTTTCATTTATAAAAAAAGGGTTAAAAAAATCAAACCTTCTCCTACGTGCGTCCCTTCCCGGTTGCGGGTTTTACGGAATGTGAATGTATAATATCCACGTGATGAGAACAACACACGTCTCTGTCTCTTTCCCTTGTTCTTCCTCCCGTAAAATGATATTAGGAAAGAGATACAAGGGCCATTATTTCCTTGTGAAATCAATTGGGAACAGGTTGTTTTTTTGAGGAAGGAAAGCTAAATTCCGGGGAGGTTATGTTGGATGGGTGTACGTGGTGTAGGGAAAAGGGAAAAAAATGAGAAAAGAGAGGATTCTATGGAGGATAGTATAAAATGGGATTAAGTTACAAAAAACCTCTCATTGTACTTTCTCTCTCCCTTCTGTCTCTCCCTCCACTTCTTCCCGACCTTGTGTGTTGTTCACATGAAATCACGTAATCCTTCTTGTACTCAGGGAAATGATGGTGGGCCTTCATGCAGCTGAATCAGGCTGGAATTCACGGTAATTTGATGTAAAATGGTAAATGATAAGTCTTGGCAGGGAATTCTATATGTATATCCACGCCGGCGTCTTCTCTCGCTCTCTCTCTCTCTCTCTTGAGCGGACTACCCACTTATCTCCGATTCTTTTCGTAATGGTTCAATGTCATTGTCAGAAATTGCTTCCTATATTATAGGAGCGCAGTTAAGAATGAAAGAGACGCATCTTCTCTTAACAATAAAGCTTTTTTCTCCCTTTATTATTTCTCTTTCTCTCTCTTTCTCTTTCTCTATCTCGCTCTCTCCTATGCCCCTCTCAATTATTTTCCCTCTCTTTCTCTTTCTCCCTCTTTCTCCCCCAATTATCTTTCCCCCTCTTTCTCGTTCTCACTCTCTTTCTCCCTCTCTATCTCGTTCTCCCTCTTTATCTCTTTCGTCCTCTCTTTCTCTTTCTTCCTCTTTCTCGTTCTCTCTCTCTTACTCTTTCTCCCTCTGTTTCTCCCTCTCTTACTCTTTCTCTCTCTCTTTCTCTCTCTTTATCTCTTTCCTCCTCTCTTTCTCTTTCTCCCTCTCTTTCTCGTTCTCCCTCTTTTTCTCTTTCTCCCTCTCGTTCTCTCTCTCGCTCTCTCCTATGCCCCTCTCGCTCTCTTTCTCTCAATCTCTATTTCCCCTCATCACGCTCTTTCCCTCTCCCCACCTCTATGTCTCTCTTTACCTTTCACTCTTCCCATTTCTCGCTCACTTTCTTCTCTTCCTTTCTTTTTTCGGTCTCCAGCTTTATTTCCCTTTCTCTCTCCATCTCCTTGAGTCTACTCTCGCTGTAATGTCTATTCCTTCGTCCTTTTTCTGCATCTCTATCCTTGTCTCTCTTTTTTTCTAATCCTTTCTTCTTTCGTTCTCCACCTTCGATTTTTCACTCTCTGTCTCTCTCAGCGTTTCCTTCTTCCTAAATCTCTCACGATCTCTCGTTTCCTTGTTCTCCCATCTATTCCTTTGCTCCATTTTCTTCCCTTATCTCCTTCTCCTCCCTGGACTCTCTCAGCACTCTCTTGATCTCTCATTGCCGGTTATTTCTTTCTCACACTTCCGGCTCTGGCTCCCGCTTCTGTCTCGGTCTCTCGACTCTTGCCATCTCACTTTTCTGACTCTTTGTGTGTGTCTCGGTCTTGGCGTACTATTTCACTCTTTCTCTCTCAGACGGACTCACCGCTCTAAGGGAAGAGCATTAAACTAGCTGATGGAAATGATGATGTACAGCGGCGGGCAATCCCGTGTGGTAGAAACACTTCCACCATCCTCTCTCTCTTCCTCTGCTTCTCCAGTGCCATTTCTCGTTTTTCGTCTTCCTCACATCTTTTTCGATGTATTCTAAGCTTGTTTTTGACCTAAGCCTTTCACACGGATCCTCTTAAAAGCAAAGCGAGAGAAGAGAGAGAGAGAGAGAGATAAGTCGACTGAGCTTGCAACTCACGTCTCCCTATCGACTGACAGCCGTCCGTCGGGGTTTCCTCTAACACGAATACTACACAAAATGCCCTGCGAACTCTCTCATCTTCCTTTAATTTGTTCCTGCATTGAAAGAAACGTCTGCTCTGGGGTTGAAGATGTACGAGCTTTTTCAGATCGTTCCAGTCCCATTTCCAATTGTCGCGAACAACCCATGGACGTTTGGTAGAAATAGAAAGTAAATGGAGAGCAAATGGAGCTCAATCAAAGGGATGGGAAGTCCGCCTTGCAATGCAATGAAGGAAAATGCCATGTAGTATTTCCCGGGACAAAATGTTCTCTTTTACATTCTTCCCATATCCTACTCTCTCTCTCTCTCTTTCTCTTTCTCTCTCTCTCCCTTCCTTTCTCTCGCTTTTGTTAATGTTTCTAATTCCACTGCAATTATGGTGACTGGATGAGATTTGGAGAAAGACGCAAAGACTTAATATACAGAATACAAGTGATTCTATTCATTTTAGGGATTGATATTGATTTTCTTGCCTCGGGAGAAAGGGAGAATGGTGTGGTGGCTGTTAAGAGATTCTATCTCTTTCTTTTCGCTGTGATTGGGATGCTGACTGCCGGTCCCAGTGCATAAGTTTGGTTAGTGGAAGTGCATGCATTTTAGAGCCCGCGAAGACATTCACATGAAACTTACATATGTATAAGAATGTGGCCACGGAATCCTCCGGAAAGGGAGAACTGCTCCAAGGTACAATGTTGAGAGGAACAAATAGGTGTGATGTCTTCTTTGGTGAAAGCCCAGATTTGCATTTGGGAGCTTTGAAAATCCGGAGTTTTTTTTCCTCTCCCTAATAAAAACCCGGGTACTTCACGGGCTCTGGAGAGACCCCTACCCAGGGTCTCTCCAGAGGCTTACCCTATTATTTGTCTTGATCCTGAGGTTTATTAACCAAAAAATCGGAGGACAAGATGAGGAAAATTGAATTCCCCGATGTGTTCACTGAGAATTATTTCGGTTGAAAAAATATTATTTTCCTCTTCCTCCGGTCCCCTTGAGACGCTGTGGGCGAGTTCGTCCGTCATGTGGCTGTGTCACAAGGGCGTAGATAGAAGGGGGAAAAAGCCAAGGAAGAAGGAAAAAAATATAGTATGTGTAATAAGGCCTTTTCTCCCCAGCTAAAAGACGGACGTCCGGAGTCAGAGCATGCTGCTACCCGGGCTTTTTTTTTTTACTTGGGCCGACTCCTGCATGGAATAGGTAGTGGTATAAAGGATAATGCTGACGGAGGAGAAGAGACTTCGGAGTTATACCACTTTGATGATTCCGGGAGAGTGAGTACACTTTCCCTCCTTTTGTAGATTCACGGGCGGGTAGTATAGTATTAAGTGTGGGAGCAGCTTCTCTCTCGTTTCTCTCCGGGAAAGTCATAAGTTTATGGTCGTATTCTTTCCCCAGCCCAGGACGTGAGTAGTTCTAGTAGTGTGAGTCTTGTGAGACAACATTTGTGCAGCCGAGTTCTTCCCCTCCAATGTAACTCCTATGTACATAAATATATAGTAATATACGTTGAAAAATACGTTGAAACTATTCGGCCTCTACGGTTGCATCCTGCAAGCCAGAGATGCGACTGCGTCTGCTATGAAAGTGTGTGTGAGAGAGAGAGAGAGAGAGAAAGACAGAGAGAAATTCGTGGGGAAGTACAGTAGTAGTATAGAGCAGCCAAAGTTCTGCTTTCCCACTCTGTCTTCCCTCGGATTTTTCCGGTGGACATACCATTCTTGAAAAGGGTAAACACGGGGGTTTTTGCTCCTCGCTCTGACAGTCAATTCCCTTTCATTCATCCGGCACATTCAAACATTACTCATTTACAGCTCATCAGAGCATTGAATATAACTCGGGGAGCCCTACGACTACTATTCTCTTCTGGTTTTTTTTCCTTTTTTTTATGTGGAACCTCGTGTTCGACAGCATTTATCCCAATTGTTCCCCAACTCTACGCTCCCAGTTTCATCTCCTCCGTCTCCGGGATCGGGTGTTATTAGTTGTACTTGATTTTTCTCTCTTTTACTCAGTGGAATCCTATTTGATTTTATTTACTTCTCTTCACTTTTCCTCTTTCTCAAGTCAAACGTTTGTTGATACGAAATTTTTATCAAGCTATAAAGAGACGACCTTCGGTGTGGTGGAATAAATGATTTTTTTTTACTTTCCTTTCCTAGCCATGCCCATGTTTAAAAATTTTTTCACGTCCCTTTTACGACTCCTTCATCCACTTAGATTGGCTCGTTTAATGCCGCACGATTAAATCAAAAGAATCAAATACCCTCTCTTTTTTTATCTCTCTCCTTGGCTCTCTCGTTCTCCTCTTTTTCTTCCTCTCTCTCTCTCTCCTTCTCTCTCTCCCATTGTATTTTTATTCCCTGTCAAAACAAACTCATGTGTGTACGTGGAGGTGAACAGTTTTATTTTCTCCCTTTGACCGTCTTCAAACAGAGGAGGGAGTCTTGGGGGGGAAATATGTAATTAATACCCAACGTGATGGTGGTAAGCTTCCCATTGTTTCTCTTCGGATCTGTCATACATCTCACCCTCCACCCCACAGAAAAAAAAAACCCTTCAGCCCGCTGTTACCACTTTTTTCCCCAAAGTTTTGTACATGTGCCGGAAAAAAGTCTACTTTAATATTTGACTGGGTTAACTCACTGCCAGGATTTGTTTTGTAAAAAAAAAATCCAACGTACACAGCCACGAGTTTATTACACTCATGTGGGGTTGTGTGAGTACAAAATGATTTCGGTGAAAGGTACACTTCTCATACACTTTTTATTCAATTAACTTCAATTGCTCATATACACGTCTATACCAATTCCTTGGGTTGAAATGGTGTAATAAACAATCCGTTTTGGCGGACAGTTGGTAAACAATACACTCTGATTTATGTAGAGCCAAATTGTATAGAGAGGGAAAGAGGAGGAAAAGAAAGAATACAGTTAAAGAATATATTTACTCTTTATTACGGTATGATAGCGGGTTTATGTCTCCTCACGACACCTTCATTCTCTCTCTCTCTCTTTCCCCTTCATTCATATTACATAGTGATTCTCGTGTGATATGCCCAAAGAAAACCAGAGGGTAAATATTGTGCAATGTGGCTTTTGTAGCAAATTACTGATACGAACTCACGTTTTTTGTAACGTATCCGTGAAGAATCAAATGTGATCATCTCCAACGAGCATGAGGTGAATTTTTTAATGTACAAAGTGCTCACGTGCTATTTTTTATGGAGAAGATCCCTTTCTAGCATTAAGGCAAAATTGGTTATGATTACATTTGATTTTTTTTTCACCCACAATCTAATGTATTTTGATAACGTCCTTGTGACCCGTTTGTTCTTTGAGACTTTGGGAACTGAATGAATTCTGGGAGGTTTACTGTACATAGTGATTGTAATATATCCATAGGGTATATTACATGGATGTGTGTGTGTGTGTGCATGAGTGTGTATGTGCATTGTTGTGTGTACTAGAGTAAATGCTTCGCGGCACTTATGGACGGCCGGAGAAAATTAAATAGGAGGAAGGACGTACCCACAACAAAGTAGTAAGTATCAATTTATTTGTGTCACGCACGGCGCGTGAAGATAGATGAGATGATCTTCGGGTATTTGTTCAGAAAAAAAAAATGGGAAGAGAGGTGTTCGTTAGAAATATTGGTTGTCGTTACTCCTATATAGCTTTTTAAATTCCCCTTGGGGCTCGACCCACTCCTCGTGCCTAAACACACCTTCTTAGTGTATGGTGAGATATGCACATTTCCCCCCCCCCGCTAAATGTAGCCACCTTGTAGACATAGGAGTGATTCATCATCGTCATCATCATCACCAAGTTTCAATCGAATCCGAAAAAAAAATTACTTCAAGGGAAGGAGAAAGTACGTACATAAGTAGCACCCTGGCACCCTCATCAATAAATAAAGTATAGTAGGCGGGGTGAGCGCTACCTAATAACCCGAGGAGTCGATTCTTTATTTATGACTTGAAATGTCCAGAGAGAGAGAGAATTTCTCCTTTACTTCCTTCCTCCTCACGTGCTTGTTGTTAGAAGATTGAAATATTTCCCTTCTTTTACCCCCTTGAAGTCCACAAAAAAAAGATAACAAAGGGGAGAAAACAAGGAGAAAAAAGATGTATAATGTAAGACCAATCGCATCTTTAGTAGGCTCCATGCTCATCCATGTAATTGAATGACTGTCGTAATTTACTCTTCCACACATTCTACTAGGACGTCTGTACCTTCATCTGAAAGTTGGGTGCAGTGCATGTGTGTGTTTTACAGGGGGAAAAAAGTGTTGTGTAGCTAGTGGGACTTTAATGTAATTACGCTCACAAAGTTACACATTAATGTTTCCTTTCCCTCTTTTTCCCTTCCTCTCCCGCAACTCTCCTTGTGGCTCTCAAAGTACATATTAAATTCCCGTCTTCTATTTATGTCTAAAGTGCCGGAAACCCTGCATATTGATATGGAATTAGCTTGCTTCTCCCTTTTCCCTCCTTTTTCCCCTCCTCTCACAGGCTGGGCCCAGCCAGTTTATGTTACTACAGATTATGTCAAAATTATGTTGACGGGCTGTAACTTTAGCCAAAGAGGAAAAAAAGAGTGCAAAAACAAATTGGATTTTATTAGACGTCCGCCCGCAAACTCTCTTCTTCCCTCAAAAAACCACTCCTCGAACTTGTGTTTTCTTTTTTCTTTTCTTTTCCCCTAATAAGTAGCATTATGTTAGACGGATGATCAACACTCACTCCCCCACGACGAAGAGATAGGAGGGAAAAGTGTCCGTATCATTTTTACATGCATTATAATGAGCTACTCCCGCAGTTGTTGTTTACTCAGGACTCTGTTGTATTATGGGAGAAAACCTTAACTGGTATAGGATTTTATTTTCCTCTTCATCTCGTAAACTCAAGCTGAGAGGGAGATTCGGAGGAGAAGAGAAGAGGAGGGGGAGGAGACAAAAAGGGTGCACACGTAGCTGAAAATTGCCACAATTCTCAACTCAGCCGGCGCAATTTCCCAGCACTTTACGTCTAGTGTACTTTGAGGGGAGCTATAATGTAACACTCGCTCAACGTTATGACAAACCATAAAATTTGACATTTATTTCATTTTCTCTCCTCTTGCCATACGATCTATCTCTCGCACGTCTCGCTCTAACTCACTCATTTTGTTTCTCTCTGTCTCTCGTCTCGCTCCTACGTTCTCTCTCTCTCTTCTCTCTCTGTCGCTCTCCCTTCCCTTTGTTTTCCTCTTGTCCCTCCGTTTCTCAATCTTTCTCTTTGGTTCTTACTCTCTCTCTCTGTTTCTCTCTTTCTATTCTCCCTGTTTATCTCTTTCTATTCTCCCTGTTTCTCTCTTTCTATTCTCCCTGTTTATCTCTTTCTATTCTCCCTGTTTCTCTCTTTCCATTCTCCCTGTTTATCTCTTTCTATTCTCCCTGTTTCTCTCTTTCTATTCTCCCTGTTTATCTCTTTCTATTCTCCC
>JAQGBT010000494.1:0-50832 GCA_034698585.1 Disparrhopalites patrizii
GAAATAAATAAATAAATAAATAAAACATTAATATTAGCAAAGAGAAATCTTGCAAAGAGAAATAAATAAATAAATAAATAAAACATTAATATTAGCAAAGAGAAATCTTGCAAAGAGAAATAAATAAATAAATAATTAATTAAAACATTAATAATAGCAAAGAGAAATCTTGCAAAGAGAAATAAATAAACAAAAGAACATTAATAATTACGACGAGAAACCATGCAAAGAGAAAGTAGGAAAAAAGAACGAAAAGAAGTAAAGAAAAGAAAAAAGTAAAAAAGAAAGAAAGCAAAGAGTAAGAAAGAAATACACGAAAAATAAAAAACGCAAAGAGAAACAAATCAAAGCTAAAGAAACAAAAGGAGAGGTAAAAGGTAATAACGAGAGGGAATACCAAAAACGAACAGAAATTTAATAAAAGGAGAAAATAGGACAAAAAAAAACAAGGAGAAGCAAATAAAGTAGAAACGGAGTGAAAGTTAGAAATATAAAACAAACAAAAATTGCGAGAGATAATTTAGAGAGAAAGACAGAGAAAGCTCAAAATAGATAAAAGGCTAAAAGGGATAGAAATGGCAAGCCAAGAAAAAACGCAGGAAAATACACAGAAGAGAATGGAAGAATTTGCAGAGTAAAAGAAGTGTAGTAAATATTCTAAGCCAGTGCTAAATCCGTAGGAATTTTCGGGTTATAAAGCAACAGAGGAAAACATGTTTAATTACAGGCTAAAAAAAACCTTCCGGCATTACTTGAGGGATCAGCCCCGCTAGTACAACCTAAGCCCCTGAATCCACCCATGCATTCATCCGCTTATTAACATACTGGAGCTCTATTACGCGTTCACTTACTCACGAGCGTGAAAATCCAATTTTCTCCCCTTACAAACACTTTTAAAGAAACATTTCCCCTCCATGCTTGTTCCATGTGCAGTTAATATAATTTTACCACAATCATTTTTATCCCAATAAAGCTGGTTTTTCCTTGGGATTTGCAAGATTTTCAGGTCATAATTCATGCTAAATCTCTTTCTTTGGGCATTCCATTTGGAAATCACACATAGGTTTTGAACTACTCTCTTTCCCTCCTTGCATTTCTTTATTTTCCCAGGGATTTGAGTACTCTTCAAGATTTGCATGATTCCCATTTGTAGTGGTTTTGTTGGTAAGCTTCCGGATTCGTTTTTGAATGGAATAATAATAAAACAATTCAAGCTGTTCTTCACATCCTTTTCACTGGCTTAGCTAACGCAAAATCCTTCGTGGAGAGAATTACCACACTTTCGCATCTCGCACTTCGTTCTGGACAATTTTTCCGTCTCAATTTTCTTACTCTTGTCTCTTGATTTCTCTCTTTATTCCTTTATTCTATTTTATTTCTCTCGATTTCTCTCTTTATTACTTGATTCTACTTAATTTCTCGCTATAATCTTTCTCGATTTCTCTCTTTATTCCTTTAGCCTGTTTAATTTCTCGCTCTTTTCTCTCGATTTCTCTCTTTCTTCCTTTATTCTATGTAATTTCTCGTTATTTTCTCTCGATTTCGCTTTATTCCTTTATTAATTTATTCTATTTAATTGCTCGCTCTTTTCTCTCGATTTCTCTCTTTATTCCTTTATTCTATGTAATTTCTCGTTCTTTTCTCTCGATTTCGCTTTATTCCTTTATTCCTTTATTCTATTTAATTGCTCGCTCTTTTCTCTCGATTTCTCTCTTTATTCCTTTATTCTACGTAATTTCTCTCGATTTCTCTCTTTATTACTTGATTCTATTTAATTTCTTGCTCTTTCCTCTCGATTTCTCTCTTTATTCTTTCATTCTATTTAATTTCTCGCTCTTTTCTCTGGATGTCTCTCTTTATTCCTTTATTCTCTTGTTCCTTTATACTATTTAATGTCTCGCTCTTTATTTCCTTTCTCTCTCTCTTGGCTTCTTTGATTGAGCATCTCCTTTTTCTTCTTTGGCATTTTCCATTTCAATGTCTCCCATTTTTATATTTGCTACTCTGTTCCAACTCATTTCCTTTTTTGGTGTCCAATTCTTCTCTGATGTCCCTTTTTTACACTCTGCCTTTTTTCTTTATATCTCCATCATTCTTAATCTCTGTTTTGGTTACGTTTTTAATGACTTATTTTATCTCATTCGCCTATTCGTTTGCGGTATTTCCTTTTCCGGTATTTCAATTTACCCACAGTTGCCCTTTGCCCTTTAAACCCTATTTTTTGACTCTTCAGTCCTCGGTTTCCAGCCCTAACCTTAGCTTCCGGACTGCTCCAGGAAGGACTCCAGACCGCGGTGGAGAGACTCGACGTATAAATTATTTTCTCTTCCCTCCCATTTTTTCTACTTTCACCCCTCTCCCTATCTTTCCCTTGCAGGAGTGGAAGGCACTTGATCCCTTCATGAACATCTCTTTTTGCATCCGCTGGCAGGCATATACGTATGTGTACAGGTATATATATAGGGCTATATAAAGGTAGAAATCCCCAACCAGATTTGCATATGTAAAAGGTAGCCTAAGACCAGGTAGTGCTTCCATTACTATTTGTTTAAAAACCCCTTTGGCTCATAAATCAACGAGGTAATATGTATGTATGAAATAGGAGAAGGGTGACTTCCATTATATGTACAGGATTTCCCCTCTCTCTCAGTATTTCCGAGAGAAAGAGAGAGAGAGAGAGAGAGGCTGGAAGATGAGAAGAATGGGAGTTTGTATGGGAGAAACAAGCCCACTTTTCCCGGAGAATATTACTCAGTCATGGAGGTAGGGAATGGGTTGAGAGGGAAAGAGAGAGAGAGAGAGAGAGAGAGAGAGAGAGAGAGAGAGAGGGAAAGAGCTGTAGTAAATTAATCCTCTCAGATTATAATCTGCTGTACACACACACTGGAACTCACCTGAAGCGTTGCGAAATTAATTCGAGATTTATGGTACGATACACAAAATCTCCTTTTTCTCCTCCGTCCCTCCCATTTTATTTACTTGAGGGGGGAAGTCTGTGTACTCACCAATATTAAATATTTCTTGGGAATTTTTGTTCTACATCCTTTTTCTTGTTAAATCCCTCCATCCTCCCTGTTGAGACGGTGAAAGGAGAAGAAAGCAAATATATCCATTCTATACAGAAAAAGGGCCATGAGGCAAGAGTTCATTTCCTCTGTATTGAAATTTGTTCTCATTTTCCCCCCCCCCACTACTTTTTTCCAAGATTTTTTTTGGGGAAGCAAAAAATGTATGGATTTTTTTTAGAGAAAGGAAATCTCGAGAGGTTTTCTTCCCCGGGTTTTCTGGGATATGGGTAGAATTCGGGGAAGAATTTGCAAATGTGTGAGAAGGCCCAAGGTGAAACAGATGGGTGGGGGTTGGGAAGGTGAGAGCGAGAAAGGGAAGAGAGAGAAAGAGAGAGAGAGAAAGAGAGAGAGAAAGGGAGGGTGTGTGTGTGTCGTTGGAGGTGACATTTATTAAAATAAATTGAGATGTTAAAGTTACTATGTCTCTCTCAACTTGCTGGTAATTTATCTTGGTGTCTCTCTCTCTCTCTCTTTCTCAGAGTGCACGTGCAAGTAGTAGGCGCTTGACCATAAGGGAAATGATCAAGTTCCACAGGCTGTGTCTCTCGCCCGGTCTGGAGTTGTATTTAGTGTCTGTCATTACAACTCCTACAAATGGTCCCTTTGTGCAGATAACAATGATGCCTTGGGCTTCCCTTCCACAAATTTCTCTCCTTTCCCATCTAGTTCCGCACTTTATCCGTCTTTTCCCGGTTTTCTCAACATACTTTCTCTCTGAATTTTTAAACCGTATCTTCTCTGACCCTTTTTTTTCCTTGTTTCACTTCTTCTGATTTCGCATGTTTGATCCAACGCGAGTTTAGCCTCTTCCTTCTCTGGTTAATCGCTCTTTGTCTCCTTCTCCTGGCACAGTGTCATCATTTGTAAATTGCTTTCTGTTGGTTAAGTTTTCTCTTTCCTGATCGTTGTTACTCTGAGTTTTGGCTTTCTCTTAGCCTGGCGACCTTATTTTCGTCAGTCCTTCCCTTCTATTTTTCTCTCATTTTCTTTCTAATTCTTGCTCGCTTTCTCTCAGTCTCAATTTAGATTTCTTTCTCTATTTTTGTCTTCCGTTTTCTTTACCTTTCTTTCTCCTTATTTTTTTCCGTTTTTTTCATATTTTTCACTTTCCCATTTTCTTAATTCTTCTATTTATTTACTCCCACTTTCTCAATTCTTCTCTTCATTGTCTTCAATTTTCTTAATTCTTCTATATATTTTCTCCCATTTTCTTAATTCTTCCATCTATTTTCTCCCATTTTCTCCATTTATCTCCTTATTTGTCTATTGTTTTCTCATATTTCTCTCTATATCTTTATTTTTCGCCCATTTTGAATGTCGTTCTCTGTAGCGTTGTCCCTGTCTGTAAATTTATCTTTCATGCTCTTCTCACTTTCTTTCCCTCTAAATTTCTCTTTCGTGTTCTTCTCACTTTCTTTCTCTCTAAATTTCTCTTTCATGTTCTTCTCACTTTCTTTGTCTCTAAATTTCTCTTTCATATCTTTCTCACTTTCTCGTTCTCTAAAATTCTTTCCTGTATCTTTCTCTTTATTTGTATCCAATTGTGTTCATCTTTCCCTTTATCTTCCTCTTTTTTTCCTTGTTTTTCTCTGTAACTTCCTCTTTCTCTAAATTTCTCTCTCATGTGTTTGTTCTCCCTTTGTGTGTCTATTCTTCCCATTCTTTTTGTATCTGTTCTTTAGTACGGTTCTTCTTCCTCGAAAATTGTTTCCCTCCGAACACTGCCTCCATAGCCTCCAACTGGAGACAGGGGTGGTTTTCACCTAAACGAGCTGGAACCATGGTTCCATGGAGGAGTGAAAGGTGGTGGAAACATATTACTTGCCCCAAAAGCAGTGAGTGGAATATTGATTTAGCATTTCTATGGAGGTCTGCAATATTTTAAAAAAAGAGGTGAGTCCTGGCACTTACCATCTTCTCCCTTTACTCATGTAATCTTGTTCTCTCCCAGCAATGTCCCACACCTTTCCCTCTCTCCTTTCTCCTCTAATTTGAGACCCCATCCCTCTTCCTTTGATTTGTACTCTCCCAACTAATGTAATTAGTCCTGGAATGAGAGAGACGGCTGGGATGACATGTGTTATTTCTATTGCCTTGGAGGGGGAACGGGTGGAAGGAGAAGGGAAAAAGGAACTAATTGGGCCCCAGTAATTTGTCCTCTTCTTTTGAAAGCACTTTTTTTTCATGTGGACTGAGAATCTCTTTTCGTTCAATTCATTTTATGAACATTTTTCTTCTAATTTTTATGGTTCAATATTTTTCAAAATTAATTTTGTTCCCCCCCAAATGCGTTAAAACGTATGCCAGGATTTTAGAGTCGGGCAAATAGTCAACTGCTAGACTCTCTTATCATCCATTAAGATTGAGCCAGGAAAGGATGGACATGTTATAATGGAGGAAAGCGGTGAAAGGACGGGGAAAGAAAGAAAATAAGTCTTAAGACGGAGGAAAGCAATTATGAGGTGGAAGAAAAGCCTTTGCTTGTATATAGGGAAAAGACTCCCATTTCTTTGTCCAAAGGAAAGCAGCTCACACGCCACATTTGCTTCCCAATTGTCCATCTAAAAAATTCCCGGGAAAAAAGGCATGAATCTGCAATTTATTCTGCTTGTAGTACTAACTTCGCCAAAATAAAGTTGTGAGTCGAAACAAAGACATCGTATGACTATGGCTTGAAGGAAAGGGATGGAAGAAAAGCATCCGTCTTCCTCATCTTACCTGCTCCTCATTTTCCCTCCTGGAGAGAGTCGGACGAGGAGGTTTATGTTCCCTTTTATAGCGGGTTTTTACAGTTTATTTTCCTTTTTCGTCTTCTCTCCTCTCTGTAACTTTCCATTACGGTCGATCTCAGTTTTTTCTTCTCCGGGTTTTCTTTATTATGAGGTTTTTGTATGAACATTTTCTCTATTTCATCTTCTGAGTTTTTCATCAAGTGCTCCTTTTTGTCCTTTTCGAGCTTTGTTCTAATCCTTATATCTTCTTTTTTTCCTTTGCCCCTTCTTCTTTTCCCTAAAACTTGTCTCCTTATTTGTTTCTCTCTTATTTCCCCTTAATCATGTTTTCTTTCTCGCTCTGTTTCATTTTAACTTACATTGTCTCCTTTTTCTTTCTCTCACTCTCTTTCATTTTCCCTTATCCTTGTCTCCTTATTTTATTTCTCTCATTTTTCCCTTATCTTTGCTCCTTGTTTTCTTTCTCTCTTTTTTCCCTTATCTTGTCTCCTTGTTTTCTTTCTCTCTTGTTTCCCCTTATCCTTGTGTTCTTCCTCCGTTACTTTCCCTTATTCTTGTCTCTTTGCTTTATTTCTCTCTTGTTTCCCCTTATCCTTGTCTCCTTGTGTTCTTTCTCTCTTATTTCCCTTATCCTTTCTCCTTGTTTTCTTTCTCTCTTATTTCCCGTATCCTTTCTCCTTGTTTTCTTTCTCTCTTATTTCCCTTTTCCTTTCTCCTTGCTTTCTTTCTCTCCTATTTTCCCTTGTTCTTGTCTCCTTGTTTTCTTTCTCTCTTTTTTCCCCTTATCCTTGTCTCCTTTTGTTCTTTCTCTCTTATTTCTCTTATCCTTTCTCCTTGTTTTCTTTCTCTCTTATTTCCCGTATCCTTTCTCCTTGTTTTCTTTCTCTCTGATTTCCCTTATCCTTTCTCCTTGCTTTCTTTCTCTCCTATTTTCCCTTATTCTTGTCTCCTTGTTTTCTTTCTCTCTTTTTTCCCCTTATCCTTGTCTCCTTGTTTTATTTCTCTCTTATTTTGCGTTATCCTTGTTTTATTCCTCTCTCTCTCTCTTTAATTTTTCTTAATCCTTGTTTCCTGGTTTCTTTCTTTCTTTCGCTTGTATTTTACCATAATCCTTTCCTTGTCTCTCTCTTATTTTTTTCTATTCCTTGTCTATTGTTTTAGTTCTCCTTCTCTGTTATATTGTCGCCTAAGCATTGTCTCCTTGTTTTTATTCCCTCTCTTTTTATTTTTCCCTAATGCTTTTTGCCTTATTTCTCTTTATCCGGGACCTTCCCTATATTAATTTTGTGCATTTATCTCCTCTTCTTACAGATATACGAATTATTCTTATTTTCTCGGATTTGTAGCCTTTTTGTACCTTTTTCCCTTGGTTTTTGAACGTTCCCAGGTTGGCTTTGCCTTCTCTGTTTTCCTCTTGTTATTTTTCCAATTGTATTCTGTATCTTCTATGTCACTCTTTTTTCACGTCTTTCGTTTCTGTGTTCCTCGTTTATATATCTGTAGATAGACCTAAGATCTCTCGCACGAGTTCCTCCAAGCATTTCAGGGACATTGAAGCTGGGAAATTTGGGGGGATGGGGAAGAAAGTATTATTGAGCTGAGCTTACATGAATAGTAAAAAGGTTCATTTTTCCCTGGCCATGCTGGAGCAATACCACCATGAGTATTATTACATCTGCATCCAATTGCCTTTATTATTAAGCACAATGTCCCATCATCATGATCATCTCGTAGTCCGGACGACGACAATACAGCAGGAGATTCTCAAAGTAAATGTAGAGAATGGACCATGAAAAACCTTCACGAAATACAAGAGAGAGAGAGCGAGAGAGAGAGAGAGATAAAGAGAAGAAAATCTCCAGAAAAAAAAACGGTCTCAATATCCTCCGTGCTTTCTCCCCATCTCTTTAGGAACGTTGGAAGCCGGAAATGGGAGAGAAAGTACAAAATACATTTCCCACCACACAAATAAACTGGACACTTTGAAAAGGCTATCATTCCTCCTTTGGTAGTACTTCCGTCTCTCTTCCATGTAGGCTGGAAGGAGGAGAAATAAAAGGGTTCGCGATGGACTATAGAAATAGGTAAAGGGAAGAGGAAGAAAGAGAGACAGAGAGATTTAAAAAATGGGAATGACGCACGCCATGAAATCCTATTTGTTTTCTTTCCTTCTCGAGAGGGCTAAATCCGACAAGTGGTAGTCATGTCTTTTTTCTTCTACACTCCTATCTATTCTCCTTCCCCTTTGATATTAGACTCTTGAACTTGTGTTTCTTTTTTTTTTTTTGCAAACAAAAAATAGACAAAAAAATTTAAGAGAGCCAAAAACCTTTGTCCAAGCTCGAGTGAGGGAAAGGCCGTCCGCCATAGAAATAAAATAAAAAAGGACGCTCCCAATTTTACACTGCAACAACAATAACACGACTTTGATGATACAAACGAGGAGTGTGACAGGAAACAAGAAATGGATGTGTACATACATATATCTATATTACATGTGTCTATACAGTTTTTCCAATGTTGTTTGTCAAAAGGGAAAAATGGCTATCGAATCCACCAGCACAAAAAGGGGGATATACCTCCTCGTTTTTCCTTTCGTGTCCGTCAAAAACCAAGTTGAAATCACGGGCACACAATAAGGCAAAGAATAGCCCTTATTAGACAGGGAATAAGACGCTTTCACTGACGAGGAGACCAGGGAGGATAGAGAGATACTCTGAAATTGAAAAATATAACATCTCACAAATGGGGGCATTCACGGGGAACGGGAGAATGAAGAACAAAGCGGGGAAAGAGGCGAGGACACAAGTTTTAAGAATTACGACGACACAAATCTAGACGTGAACGCGAAATCACAAGAGAAAAGAATTGCGAGGAGGGAAAGCGAACAGATATGGAATGTAGAGGGAAAATTGATACATCAAGGATGGCAAAAGGGCTGTGAAATAGAGAGGACTAGAAATCAACAAGAAAAGCATAACAAAAATACGATCACAAAAACAAAATGAATCAAAAAGTAAAAATAACAAAGAAAAGAGCGGAAACGAGAAAAGGAAAATGAAGAAAAACAAGTTTGAGCAGAAACAAGGTGACAATTGAGCAAATAAAATAGAATAAAAGTGTGAGAGAAAAAACAAAAATTGCAAGAAGAAGCTGTAGAGACGGCAAAAGACGACAAACGCTTGCAAAAATAAAGAGGGAAGTGCAAAACTAAACAAAAACAAGTTAAAATAAAAATGGAAAAGCAAAATAGAACAAAAAGGAGAGAAAACACGTGGAAATGAAAAAAAACAAAAAGGGAGAAAATAAGAATAGAAAAGCAGAATAGAACAAACAGGAGAGAAAATACTGTTTGAAAATACTATTTGAAAATACTAAGTACTAAGTAAAAATAAAAGGAAAACGAGAGAAAATAAGAAGAAAAGTAACAAATAAAACAAAAAAAGAGAAAATGTTAGAGAAAATGTAAAAGTAAAAAATATAAGAACAAAAGCGAAAATAAGAATAGAAAAGTAAAAAATAAAATAAAAAAAGAGAAGATACGAATAAAAGTGAGAGGAAAAACCGACAAAAGCAGTATAGAAAAAAGGGAGTATCAAAATTCCAAGATTGGGAGAAATACACAAAGAAAATATTCACAATAGCAGCAGACATAAATTGTGCTTAATAAGTGCAAAAATCTGAAAAAGAGTTACAGAACAAAATTCTCGAAACGAGTGAGAGATGAAAAACTTAAAGGAAAGTGAAATCAGGGAATGGGATGGAATGACAAAAAGAAAATAATTTGGTCTAAGCAGATGATGGAAACAGCCAGAATGGGAAAGTCCCGCTCTTTCGAAGAGCAAAGCCACAGATTGGGAGCGGGGAATTGATGAAAAATAGAAAGTGGACCAAAGGAAGAAATGAAAGGAAAAAATTGACGTCGAAAATAAGTCTATCCATCCATGGATTTTGAACGGAATTCAATGATGATGTAAAAAAATCGGAGATAGGCCAAGAGGAAAAAAAAGTGAAGAAAAAATACCTATGTGACTTCTTGATTTTTTGGGAATAACCAAAGAGAAACGCTTACTAAAGATGCTAGAAGAGCGAGAGGGATGTTCGGAGAAAGATGGTCATGTACAATGCCAAAGGATTTCGTTCCTCCACTCATGCCAAGGTGACAATGTAAATCCTTCTTCCTTTGTGAAAGTAGGTGCTATGCAAGTCCTTAAGCAGTCCCCCTTTCCTAAAGGGCCAGAAAAGTTGTGATGGAAAAAATGGGGGATTTCTTCCCACGTCTGGACTGGGTAAAAGAAAGTGAAATTCGAGAAGAAGAATCAAAAAAGAAAAGTATGAGGGTGGCATATCCTTTAAGATTTTTTTCTCACAACCACCTCTCACTTTCATCTTCTTCTTTCTCTTCCTGGACATAGATTTTCCAGGTAATACTCTTTGATAAGGAAAATCCTTTGCCGTCCCTCTTTTCCTTCGAGTTCGAATTTTTTTTTTAGCTTTCACGCCCAAGGAGATGTGATCTTTTATTCCGTATTTATTTTCCTTTGAATTCCTTCGGTTCCTTCTCATCTTATAACTCGTCCTCAAGTTTCCCTCTATTTCTCTTCATGAAATCCTGCTTGCTGTCGATTTTCACTCCTTTCTCCTCTGTATTCCACTTGTCTGTCGTGTCCTCTGCCCTGCAATATTTTTTGGGCCTTCCCCATTTTATTTGTCTGTGGCTTGTTCTTTCTCTTATGTTTTTGTCTCCGTTTTACGGTGACAATGTCTCTTAAATTGTATTTTTTCCTCGCTTTATTTTATTCACTTTCACTTTAGATTTCTCCCGAAACTCTTTCTGACTCCTTTTCTAATTTTGTTTACATCTTTTGTGAGAGTCTGCGTTTTACTAGTATTTCCTTGTGATGTTAATTATTATGTTTATACTTTCACTTGATTAGTGTTTCATTATTTTTTCTTCGAATTTGTCATTATTTTGGCTTCGAATTTTGCATTATTTTTGCTTCGAATTTGTCATTAGTTTTGCTTCGAATTTGTCATTAGTTTTGCTTCGAATTTGTCATTATTTTTGCTTCGAATTTGTCATAATTTTTGCTTCGAATTTTTCATTATCTTTGCTTCGAATTTTTTTCTTGTAAAGCTTTCTTTTTGGTTGTTAATATGTACATATATTAGCTGTCTGGTTTTCTCCGTTTTTACTTTGGTTTTTTGTCGATGTTCTGCCTTTCTCTTTTGACTTAGTCTTTGAACATTTTTCGGAGTTTTTTGCCCTTGCTTTGGGTCTGTGTTCAGACGTTTATTTGGAGCATTTTTGAGCTTTGCTTGGTTCTTGTTTTGATCTCTCTGTTGTTCTTTTTTCGGATTTCTCTTTGCTCTTCTTTTTTTACTTTTCTGTATTTCGCAGTTTTCTGCATTTCTCACTCATTTGCTTTCTTTCTCTCTCTGCGTTTGCTCTTGTTTGAGTTTTCCCTTTTCTGGATTTTCACTTTCCTTTTATTCTCTTTTTAATTTTATATTTCGCTTTCGGCTTTCATTCTATTTTGCTTTCTCCCTTGACTTTTCCTTGGCGTTCTTTCTTGCCGGTACCTGGAACATTTGATTTAATTAATTTTCTACGCTCATATTTTATCATTCCAGCTTTATTTCTGTCCTTCATTTCTTTCTCTTGAGGAATGCTTCCGTTGACTTTTCCGTCAATTTTCTGACTCCTGCTCCTCTTTTTCATTTCTCACCCTCCATTTTATCTTCTCTTCTCTATCTCCTCTGCATCTGATTCCATATCCCATTTGTAAATCCACTTGACTGTAGTTTTTGTTACTCTCAACATGCCTACATCAAGTCTCTCCTTGCTTTAATACAGATTTTTTTTGTTGCTTTCCCTTTCACTCTATTATTCTGTTTTGTCTGTATTCGTGTAGCGTAAAGCCTTGTGTGTATTTAACGTTCCCTCAAGTTCAAGTCCAGAAGGAAGCATAAAACAAAAAGAAAAACACAGACGGAATAAAAAATATATATCTTGCACAATCTGCGCTCACACTCGTAACAATTGCGTGCGTGTATGATAAGGAAGTACTTTCCCATCCTCCACAAGTGCCTTTGTTTCTTTTCTCTCTGTAGACGTAAAAAAAAGAGCAAAAACTTTTTTGGGTTGAAACAGCGAAAAAAATGGGAGAAAGTGCTTTTTTTCTTCTTGAGTGGAGAAAGTCGAGTAGAAAAAGGTAGATTTACTCCTGCAGCCAAAGCATTCCTGACTCCAAAAAAGAACGGTCAGTGTTGCGAGAAAGCCGGACGGTGTGTCCCTAGGCCGTATTAGTGTGACTTGACTGAGCTCCGGCATCATGCTAGTCGAGTGGAATGGGAAGAATCATAACAAAGAGCCGGGGAAATCCTTTTAGGCTTTACCCACCTAATGTAAGGCGGGAAAAACAATGGGACCAAACGGGAAATTCCGAGAAGGGATCTCCTCTCGGGAATTTTATTCCACTATTTTTAAATTACTCTCATCCATTAAGCTTCCTTCGGAGAAAATGGCCTCGGAAACAGCTTTGCTTATTGTTAGATAATTTATTGGATTTCATAGAATTCCACTTGTACTTTCTCCTGGGGATGGCTCCCGATATTTTTTTGGTGGAATTATGCCTGTTTATTTAAAACACTTTCACCTGCTTGGTACTTTTCCTGCTTCTTTATTTTATTTGTCTGTATTTCTGATTTTCTGTCTTAAGTTTGTTTCTTTTAACAATTACTCTTTTGTTCTCTTTGTTTTTTGCCTATTTATGTTTTTTGTTTTCACTGATTTTTTGTATATTTTTCTCTTTCGTTCTCTCGGACCTTTTATCCATTTTTTTATTTTTTTCCTTAAGTCTCTCAGTTTTTCTGTCTATTTCGTCTATTTCGCTCTGTCTGAATTTTTGTCTACTTCTCTCTTTCTCATTTTACGCGTATTTATCTCCTGGTTTTCCGTGTATTTCTCTGCTTATGATTTTCTGTCAATTTTTGTTGCTGATTTTCTGTCAATTTCTGTTTCTGATTTTCTGTCAATTTCTCTGTGTATGATTTTCTATCAATTTGTCTGTCTCTGATTTTCTATCAATTTGTCTGTCTCTGATTTTCTATCAATTTCTCTTTTTATACATTCTATCGATGTATAAAAGGAATTCTATCGATTTCTCTCTTTCTTGTATTCCGTGTTTCTCTCTCTTTTTGATGTTCCGTTCTGGTGTCTCTTTCTGATTACTTATTTCTAATTTTTCGTCTACTTTCTTTTTCTGTTTTTCATCCAATTCTTTCTTTTTTCGCATATTTTTCTCCGTTCGCTGTTGATCCTATTTCTCCTATTTCTCTCGCTTTTCTTCTGTTTCTCTCTCCTTTAATTTGTTCATTCTTCCCATATTATCTCTGTTAATTTGTATGCATTCGCCGTTGGACTGTTGATCCTTATTTTTCGCTTTCTCTCTTCCTTTGCATTGTTTTGGTGTCACTCTTCCCCAAATTTTCCCCTCCATTTTTCTCTGCCAACGCAACTTTCTCCTCCTGGCCTTACCAATATTTTGACATTCCCTCCAAACCGCCGCTGTGTCCTCTGCTTTACCACATTCCCCCTGATGCTGCTACAATGCTTTTTCCGCTAAACTTTCTGCCCTCTTCTGATCCTGGCCCTCCTTTCCCCGCTCCCTCTTCTATTATTTCTTACTTTTCACTTGCTTCTCATAATTGAAATTTCATTCTCACCCTTCCAAGCTCGTGCGGGCGTGCATTATTGGGTGTCTCACGCACAGTGAAATCTTTTCTCATTCTTCCCGTTTCCAGGTCCATCCCCTCCACCTCCTCTTCCTCCTCTTTCTTCAGAGGCAGCGTAGGATTCTTAGCTCCCTCCGCAACCCTTATGCTTTTTTACTTTATATTATTTTCTCATTCATCTTCCCTTTTTATTTGCTCCCTTCCTCCATTTCTACGTGTCTCGTGCGACCGCGGGAAGAAGTTGAGCTTTTACCAAGTCCGTGAAACTATTTTCTTCACCTTCCAGGTTTTCTTTTGAGACACAATCTTTGTTGTTGAGATTGCATTTTGGACTTGTGTAAGAGAGGGAGGAGAAATGTGGCTGGAATTGGTGGAGAGAGAGAGAAAGAGCGAGACAAAGAAGGTGCGTTTCCCCTGGGTGCGTACATAAAACTTGCGTATCCGCAATATTATTTCTACGTGGTCCAGTGCCTCCTCTCCCTCTCCAACATCTGGGGTTCTCCTGTGACTTGTTACAATATTTTTCTCCTTATTTGGTCCTGTGGCACTGCGTGTGTGTATTATGTGTTCTCCCCATTTGCTTTTGCCGTGAGAGAGGAAAGGGAGAGGGAGAGGGAGAGGGGAAACCAGGGGGAAAAAAACTTTTAAGTAGACGGAAGCTTTAAATTGTTTTCTCTTTGGATCAAAGCTCCTTTGCAACTATTTTCTCTATTTTTCTTCTCTCATAGCCATTTACTAGCCGTCTACCCGGTTCCACGTGCTTTCACCTCCCCCGGCATTTTTCCACTTTCGTTTTTGTTTTATTCTTCCCCCATCTTTGGTTTATTGTCTTAGTTTATCCCTTTTCTTTCCGTATCGCCCTCCCTCAAAAAAATTGTCATTTGGGGTTTTTTGTCTTGCATTTTGTTGGTCCAACTCGACTTTCTCTTTTTTATTTTAAATTGTAACTCTGTTTTTACTGGAATCCCCTCTTTTTCTACATTATCTTGTCTATGTTTCGGCATTTTGATTCCCTCATTTTTCTCTTTTGTAGTTTTATCTTTTCTGTTTCTGTATTTTCTGCTTAGTTTGCCTTTCTTCCTTTTAAATTTCTCATATTTTCTTGGTGTTTCACATTTTTTGGATCCTCTCTTTTCTCACTTTTGATGTCTCTTTCCAATTGAACTTGTTTGACTTTTGACTGTGTCTCGTTTTTCTCTTTCGACTTGTGATTGTTATTATTTTGCCTTTATCTTTTTCGACTTTCAGTTGCTTTTCTATTAACTTTCTCTGTTTTGACTTTCTCTTATTTTCCGTTTAATTTTATCTCTTTTCTGTCTTTCGACTTTTACTTGTCTATCTTTTGACTTTCTTTCTTTTCTCGCTTTTGACTTTCTTTCATTTCTCTACTTCGACTTTCTCTCGCTTCTATCATTTGATTTTCTTTCGTTTCTCTCTTTCAACTTTCTCTCGTTTCTATTATTTGATTTTCTTTCGTTTCTCTCTTTCAACTTTCTCTCGTTTCTATCATTTGATTTTCTTTCGTTTCTCTAAGTTGACTTTCTCTCGGTTCTCTTTCGACCTCCTCTCTTTTCTGTCTTTTGACTTTCGCTTTTCTCTCCTTTGATTTCCTCTCGTTTTTCTAGTTCCACTTCCATTTGATTCCCTTTTGAGTTCCCTTCTTTTCTCCGTTTTGGGATTATCATGTCCCAATTTTCTATTCGGATTCATCTTCCGTTTCTTTCTATTAAATGTCTCCGTTTCAGTCCTCCCCCGTCTCCCTTTAATTCGTCTCTCCCTCCAAATCGCCCGAAATGTAAATTCTCATCCTCCTTATCTTCAACTCTTCTCCAACTTGATTTCTCTCACTGCTTCCTTCCCATCGAAACACGTTGGAAAAGAAAACAATCACAAATACTAAGTAGGAAAGCATGTATTCGCAATGAATTTCCTCCTTTTCTGCTCCATGTAACACCAGAAAGGAGAGAAAGAGATATGTTTGTTTATATTTTTTATTTATCCCCTGTCTCAACGAAGTTCATGGGTATAGTAAAAAAAACTTTTCCTTTCCTTAAATCAATTTCTCCACAGCTATTCTTTTCAATTGTGTCGTATTTCTCCTGTATCTTGTATTTCCCCTTTACAATGGTACATCTATTTCCGTTAGAGTAGACTTTCCCCAATGTTGTGGGGAGAAGCAAGTATAAAAGAAACCAATTAAGTGTGCTTAATGGGGAGGACATGGTAAAAAGGAATGTCGTTTTTTCCTCTCTTCAGTTCACTTGTTGAAACTTTTTGGGGGTTGCAAAACCGCGAGGCGGAGAGGGGGACAAAATGGTGTTGAAAAAACCACAAAATTGTTTTCCGCCGTCATTTCCCCTTTGCTTGTTCTTCCAGACTTTCCCCTTCCATTTAATTTCCTCTCAACTCTCAATTCACGGGGCTTCCCTTTCTTGTAATTGACTTCTGATGGTTTCCTTTTTATTTCTAGAAACGGAAATAATTTTAACTTATTTTGCTCAAACCATTGAAAGAGAATTCAAAAATAGGCGGGGAAAGAAACCAGAATTTTTTAGAGGAAGGTTTCGGCCAGAAAACAAAAGAAATTGTATCAAGTTCTTTCTACTGGATTTTCTATACTTAAGTATGCTTTTCATGTAGGGAGAAAGGAAATTGAATGAAAAATTTACACGGGCGACAACACAAAAACATACAATGGGAATGGATTTTTTCCTTCTTGTTTTTATTTTTTTATCCACATTTGTTGGTGCTGAACACTAAAAAGAATAACAAGGATAAGAGAGAGTGAGTGAAAAACAAGTGTTTGAGCGTAAAGGACAATAGTGAAAGGGGGAAAAGAAATTGTTTGTGGGAGGACAAAAGCAAAAATATGGAGAAAGTTGGAGTTGATTGAAAAATAGAGAAAGAGAGAAAAATGAACTTGTCTGCACATTCTTCTTCGTTGAAATGCCTGCATTTTTTATTCATGGGCTACATCCGTCAGAGTATTTTTTTGGGAGGTGGAATGGCTGTATGTTGTTTGGAGTATGTGAAGGCATGTCTAACATGGAAATCGTCGTAAACATTATGGAATATATCCATCTCTGCTCTTCTACTTTCTCCATTTGTAGGTTCTCGCTTTCTCTCCAGCGTTTACCTTTGGCATTCCTTCCGTTGTCACTTCTTCCCATTTTCTCTCGTTCGTTTTTTCTACTGTTCTGGTTATTTTGCAGGCTATTTCACCGTCTTTTTCATTATTTATACTTTATATGTCTCTCTTTAGCTCGTCGTCGTTCTTTGTCTCCTTTCTCCTCGTCCTTTTTCTTGTGTTTCTTTTTCTAACTCTCCTCGCTAGTTTTCTCTCTTCCTTTATTTCGTATCACTGGTCCATTTTCTTGCTTTCTATTTATTTTGCTTTCTCTTGCTTTCTATTTATTTTGCTTTCTCTTGCTTCTTATTTATTTTGCTTTGTCTTGCCTTTTATTTATTTTGCTTTCTCTTGTTTTTTCTAAATTATTTAGTTTTCTCTACTCCTTTTTACAGCTTTTTATAATTTCTCGTGCTTTCCGTATTCTTTTCTCTTGATTTTGCTAGCTTTTGAATGCTTTCTCTTGTCTTTTATCTTGTTTGTTTTAAGTTTAAAATACTTTCCACTGTTTTTAACCTGTTAGTTTTCTTTCTCTAGCTTTTGAATACGTGCTCTAGCCTTTTCTCTTTATTTCTCTAGCCTTCTAATTCTTTCTCTTGCTGTCTTGTAGTGTTTTCATGTGCTTTCTCTAGACTTTTCTCTTGCTCGATAATGTTTTCTGTTACAATTTCTAGTTTTCTCGTGGCTGTTCTACTATTTTTTGGCTTTCTGCAGCTTTCTCCAGCTTTCTAATTCTTTTACTTGTTTTCTATTCCATCATGTTTCTAGTCAGTCCTCTTTCCCCTTTCTTTCTCTTCCACGCTAGCCAAATTTTGCATGCGTCCGACTCTTTCGAAATGCTTTTTTCTACCTTTTTCATCATTTCGCTTTCCCTTTGTAGTATTGCGTCGTCCAATTTCTTTTCACCGACCATTACTTGTCCTTTCTTTGGATTGTGAAAAGCTTTCTAGTTTTTTGTTTTTGCGACTAACTTCACTTTAAGATGTTCTTGCTTACGCATAGTTCTCCCACTCGCTTCTTGTTCCTTTTGTGGACATTAATAATAAATTTGGACTGGGATCGTCATTTACTTTCTCCGGTGCTCGTCCTTTATGCCAAGTATTTATTCATTCCCCCGTACCTTTCCTTCCTCTCTTCTTCGCTCTTTTCGTTTCCTTCCCGTATCTTTTTTTCTTGCTTTTCTTCTCCGTTTGTTTGCTTTTACCTTCAATATTTTACTCCAAGTGTAATAGTGCCTGTGTGTATCTGTGGTATTTATTTTTCACCCTGATATTTTTCCCTAAGATTGTCTTCCCTTTTCCTTTTCTTTTTTTTCAGTCGTGTTTGCTTATTTTTAGAGCAGGGAGTACTACTTCGGTTTAAGGAGGTTCTTTACTTTTATAACGTGATTTTTCCTTTGTTCCTTTTGCTTTTACCGACTTGGATTTGACTTCTTTTTTTTGTGGCTGTTGCCCCCAGTATTTTCCGTCATTTTTTATTTTGATTGCTTTTGCCGTTCTTTGGACAGAGGTTTCTTTGTACCTGCTTGTTTTTGGCTTTTTGGACAGTCTTACTTTTGCTTTTTGCACTATTCTACTTGTAGTAATAAATTAATTACATTTTTGTAATAGTTGTCCTACTCTCTAGTTGTCTATTCCTCTCTCTCCTTTGTCTCTGTACGGCGCTGCTCTCGCCATCTCGCTTTCTGCTCTTAGGTATATGGCTTTCTCTGGAGCTCTTTGCTTCCCTTTTTATTCTATTTCTCTGTCTTGCTTTGATTCCCTTTTTGTTCTATTTCTCTGTCTTGCTCTGATTCCCTTGTTCTTCTCCGTCTCCTTTTCCTCCATTTTCTCTCTCTGTGGTGCATTTTCCCTTTTTAAACCTGCATCTAGCCTCCTGTTGTCCTTCATTTACCTCCTCATTCTTCATCCAGTCCGACTTTTTTTCTTTTTCTGTGTCCCAATTTCCAGCTTGACTCACCTCATTTTCTCCTTGCTGCTCTTTCCTCTCTCGTGTATTGATTCTATCCTTCTGTGTTTTCTGTTTCTTTATCTCTTGGCCGTCCCTTCGCCATTTCCTTTTGTTTCCTCACTGTCCCTCTGACGTGTTCCCCTGGACTTCTCCCTCTCTGTGTGCCTATCTGTTGGTGATGTAGTTTGAAGATTCGGTGTCAAGCTCGGGAGAGTTATGATTTTGTAATAGGAACTGCATGGAGCCTCACATTAAAGTCGCATCTCGCTCCTCTTGTTCAAACAACATTCTGGGAAGAAAAAAGGGCTTTTACTCAATCTACACACGCCTTTCTCCCTTTTTTTTTTTGTGCCTGCAACATTTGGATCTTTCCTGTTTTTTCTACTTTCCTATATATCTACTCTATTTTTTTTACGTAAAATACGTCCACTATACTTGACTGATCCAATGGGTGTAGTTATACTTGAGGAATACGTCCCAGAAAAAACAGCGATAACCCTTACATATAGTAAAAAAAAGGGATATTGGCCTAGTGTGATATTCACTTTGAAGAGAATTTTTCCTACCCTTTTTTTCCTCGTTTTTCCCATGATTTCCCTTCGGCCTTTATTCGTGGAGAAAAGTAGGGGAAAGTCGAAAAAAATTGGAAAAAAGCAAATATGAGTGAGTGCTGCGTGAAAAAAATGGTATTAGAACCATGAAAGAGGAATTAGTTTCCACGGCCTCCTTTGACTCTTGGCTTTTGTTCCATTTTTCTTCCGTATATTTTTTGTTTTTCCTTTTTTTTAAAATAAATAAATAGGAAGCACTCAATTTCCTCTCCCCTCCAGTCCCCCCTCATCCTTTAAATTCTTTGGCTTACTTCCCCGTCCCATATTTTTTTATTGTGTAAAAGGAGAAATATGTCAGTTGCAGGAGTGCCTGCCATATTTTTTCTCCATCATTTTCATCATCGTCATCTTTGCCTTGTCCCAAAAAAAAAACAATTTTTTTGTTCCAAGCAAGAAAGAGTCGATTCCCACTGGATGAAAATGCACTAGGAAAGAATTATTCTCCGTAGCAATTTTTCTACATGTTTTTTTCCTATCCGAAACACAAATTTGTACTCTTTCCCCAAAAAAAATACATTCCCGCAAAAATAGAAAGCACAAGGGGTTATAACTAGGAGGGAAATTACGCATGCCAAAAATGTTGGCGAATATTATTTTTAATAGAAAGTGGATGACGTATTCATTCTTTATGGAGAACCCACAGAAAATACAGAAAATCCTGCGGATGGACGGATGCGGTCTTTGTCTCCATCCGCTCAACTTGTACCAAACGATATTCACGAGAAAATTGGCGCATTTTTTTGGGGGTGTTCAAAAATGGAAATGAAAAATATGCACATTCCATACATTTGTGCGTTGCGGGTAGGAACATTTCAAGGGAAAGATGGATGGTCGCGGATGTTTCGTAGCATCCTTGCGGGAGAAATTTTGGCCAAGGATAGTAACAATCCTATTTTCAATGTGAGAAAAAGAAGGCTCGAATTAGCCAACGGCTGGCATATACGCTCTATCCTGCAGGGGAAAAGGCAAGGCACACATGTGCCGTCGGATATGGGGAAAGTGAGCTGGGAATATTTCGAAAAACATTGCACGAAGAATTAGATGGAAGGTACAGAGAAGGCAGAAGGATTAGAGAAAAAGGAGACAGAAAAATAGACGAGACAAAAACATAAAAGGTAGAGAGAAAATTGGAAACGCAAATGGAGGTTGGGCCAGACAAAAAAAACGAAAATTTGGCATCGAAAAAAAATCTCAGAAAATAATTGGCAAAAAGAAAGCGAAATTGGAGAAGACTTTCAAAATGTGGAATTAGAGAATAGAAGACAGAAAAATTGGTTACATTTAAAATTAAAGGAAACAAACGGATTAAAGAGAAAAATAGGAAATGAGAAGCAATAAGTAGCCAAAAAATTTCCAACGAATAGAAAAAAGCAGGAAAAATTCCAACATAAAAAATTTCAAAAAATACAGAAAAGAGCAGGAAAAATTGCAGCAGTCAAAAGTTTAAAAACATGCAGAAAAATCATTAAAAATTCCAGCTGTAAAAATTTCAAAAACGTATAGAAAAAAACAGAAAAAATTGCAGTCGTAAAAATTTCAAAAACGTATAGAAAAAGCAGAAAATATTCCAGCGGCAAAAAATTCGAAAACATATAGAAAAAAGCTGGAAAATTTGCAGCCGCAAAAAATTCAAAAACATATAGAAAAAAGCTGGAAAATTTGCAGCCGCAAAAAATTCAAAAACATATAGAAAAAAGCAGGAAAATTTACAGCCGCAAAAAATACAAAAACATATAGCGAAAAGCAGGAAAAATTTCAGCAGGACAGATTCAAAAAACGGATAGAGAAAGCAAAGGAAGCTCTAGAAGCTGTGACAAATGACGTCGAAATAAGTGCAGAAAAGTTACGAAATACAAACAAGTAAAAACTGACATGAAACAGAATCTGCTAGCTTCTACATCAAAAGGAGAATGACAGAAAGGACAAACAAAGAAGGGAGTAAATGAAAAACATAAACAAAAAAGCAGGACAAAGACAACTGCCAAGTGTTTACAGGGAAGGCTCCAAAAGAAGCCAAAGGAGGAGGAAGACGAGAGAAAAGTAAATGAAATCCGTTTTGTAGATGTAATGATGACAGTTTTATAATTTAAATGCGCACAGTCAGCCAAATATTTTACAATCCCTTCTCCTCTAAGAGAAAGGAGGTAGCTTGAAATAGAGAGAGAGAGAGAGAGAGAGAAAGAGAGAGAGAGAGAGAGAGAAAGCAAGGGAAATAGAATATTATTAAAGTTCCCTTCACAAATGAAAGCAAACAGGGCCGGTAGTTGTTAATGGAAGAAGCAGTAAAAGTTGAAGGCATATTGTGCGTGAAGGGTTCAGCATGTTCATTATTGTTATTAGTTCCTATTTTTCATTGTGCGTGGATTCTCTGTCTCTTTCATCACTCGAGCTGCCTCCTTCCATTTCGTCTTTTGTTTCCAAGTCCGTCCGTCCTTTGCGTCCTACGACTCTTTACGAGACTCCACTTGTGTGCACTCTTTGTTCTTTTAAAAAACTGGTCCTACTAATTCATGAATATTTTCCTTGATGGAAGAAACCTTTGAAAATCCCTTTGTCTCCGTCCGCCAGAACCAGTGTTTATTTTGGGAAACAGGCCTTCTCATATTTACCATATTGTATTTGTTAATTGCAGCAATAACAGCTCACGACAAACTCCAAAGTGACAGCGGACGGGAATTTGTTGAAAAGTTTATTTTTCAACAGCAATATTAACTTCCGCGTTGTCTTCTCATTCTCTCAACTTTGTGAAAATTGTTTTCCCTTCTCTAATTGCTTCTCTCATTATCTCCAGTACCTTGTACTTTCTCCTTCCTTTTCTTCTACTTTTTCTCGCGAATTTTTTTTGTTTGTCACTAATTGTGTTCTCTTTCAATTTCTCTGGTCAATTTATGGTTGTTATCTTAATTTTGTATTTTTATTTTTGTCGAATTTTCTTTTTCTCGTCGAAGTTTTCCTTTTACGTCGAATTCTCTTTTTCTCGTCATAGTTTGTTTTAGTAAAATTTTCTCTTTCTCATCGAAGTTTCTCTGTCTTGTCCAAGTTTTTATTTTTATTAGAATTTTCTCTTTCTCGTTGAAGTTTTTCGTTGAAGTTTCTCGTTCTTGTCCAAGTTTTTATTTTTCTTAGAATTTTCTGTTTCTTCTTCAAGTTTATTTTTCTTAGAATTCTCTCGTTCTTGTCCAAGTTTTTATTTTTCTTAGAATTTTCTGTTTCTTCTTCAAGTTTTTATTTTTCGTAGAATTTTCTCTTTCTGGTCCAAGTTTTTCTTTTTCGTCGAATTCTCGTTTTCTCGTCGTAGTTTTTCTTTTTCTTAGAATTTTCTCTTTGTCGTGGAAGTTTCTCTTTCTCGCCAAAGTTTCTCTTTCTCGTCGCAGTTTCTCTCATCTCGTTGAGTTTTTTTTTAATTCCCTTTGGATTTTTCAAATATTTCCTTTATTCACTTCTGATTTTCTGTTTGAGCTTGCTTCGCTCCACTTTTTCTTATTGTAAACTCAGAAATCTTGCTTTTATATTTGGCTAGTCGCTAAAGTGGACAACGGACAGCCTCTTTTTGGCCAAATGCTTTCCCCCGCCTTGGGCAACTGGATAAAATGTTACAATATTTTGTCCCTCATTTTGCCTCGGAGAAAAGTCTCAATGAAAAAACTTCCTACCCAATGCTGGTCTAGAAAATCTTGTACTTTCCCCTCCAAATCGCCCTAAAAACTTTCCACCGGATCAAGGTTTTTTATGCCCAGATTTGATCACTTTCCCCAGGCTTTGAATTCGTCGTTTATGCCCGTGCTTGTCACTTCTTGGGATTATTGTTTAGTGTTTCTCTTTTCCTGGGGCTTTATTTCATCCATTCCCCTCATTTTTGTTGTCAATGCTGGAGCTCACAAAGCTTTTGTCATTTGATAACTTTCTCCCTTCTTCCAAGTTTTCCCCTTTTCCCTCCATTTTACACCCTGAGTAAAGCTCCCGATAAATCCTTTTGCCCAATTGACCCAATTCCCTCGAGCCAGATGATGATAGTTGTTCCTCTCCGTCGCCCGCGAATTCTCTGATCTATGTATGTACGGCTTCTTTGTATAACTGTGTATATCCATATACATATGGGGCTCATGCTACATCAATTTTAAAGGCTGTAAGTCTCCACACACACGTGTGTACACAGGACATTGAACACAATATAGTTTGGTGGAAAATAGGAGAGGAGGAGGAGAGAGAGAAAAAAAGGGAGATAAAGAGACAAAGTGTTGAAAGAGACGAAAATGGTTCAGACAAGCAAGACACGTCCTGGGCGTCACCCAACGCAGTTCGCATCTATTTGAACAAAAGCATTCTCTCTCCCATGTATTTTTGTTGTTTTTTTTTTCACCATCATTTTCGGCATGATTTTTTACTACTATTACTATTAGTAGCCTTTCGCCCGAGCCTTTTTTTTTGGCGGAGCTGGAGGGGGAGGGGGAAACATGCATAGGAAATAAGTTTATTTACACAACTACCCCATATAAAAGCCAATTTACAAGGGGTGGATAAAAGCCCAAAGGGATGTAAAAAGGCGGGGAGAGTGGATGTGTGTCTGTTTTTGGAGGGAAAGTGACCGTAGGCCCACCATGACTCTTTCACACGCCTCCCTTTCCATACTAACTTCCCTGGGACTAACGTAAATGGTAAATTGTAAGGGGACCAAAGCCATTTTCTCATATCCGCTAAAATTCCATGTATTTGAAATGATGAGGATGATGAGGAAAATGATGATGATGATGCATAATGGAAAAAGAGACTTCGCTTTCTCCTCCTCGCTCCTTTCCACTTCCAAGGCTGCACTTTCTCCACTTTCTCCCCTTTTATTCACCTCCACTCCATTCTCGGATCTCTCCAAGTGCTTTCTCTTCTCAGTTGAGATTATCTCTCCTGTAGTTTTTGCATTCTATGGGCTTTATCTCCGAACGTATCCGGAATGTTTTATGTGCGTTTTCAAATTTCTATATTTAGTTCCCTGCTTTTTTTCGGATACATTTTTCCTTGCTTGATTTTTAATCTTTATTTTTTACTTTTCCTTTTGCTTATCTTTATCTCCTTTGATCTCAATGTCGTTTGGCTTACCTTTATCTTTCGCATATTGTTCTTTTGAACCTGGTTTGTTTTATTCCTGTTTTTTTTTTCATTCCTATTAACGTTCATTATCTCCTGTCTATTTTGGTTTTTAATATCGTTTGTCTTTTGTCTGTTTTTGATTTTTAAAGTCGTTTATCGTTTGTCTATTTTTGATTTTTAATGTCGTTTATCGTTTGTGTATTTTTGATTTTTAATATCGTTTATCTTTTGTCTAATTTTTACTTTTCATGTAATTTATCTTTTGTCTATTTTTTTTATTTTTAATGTAGTTTATCTTTTGTCTACTTTTACTTTTAATGTTGTTCATCTTCTGTTTATTTAGTGTTTTTAATGTCGTTTATCTTTTCTTAGTTATCTTTATTTTTAACGTGATTTATCTTTTCCTAGTTATCGTTTTTTTAACGCAGTCTGTCTTTTCTCTGTTTCCTTTTTAAGGCAGAGTTTATCTGTTTTCTATTTTTCGTTTTTTAGCGTATAGTTTATCTGTTTTTCTAGTTTTCGTTAATTAATGCAGGTTATCTTTTTTCTATTTAACGTTTTTAACTTATAGTTTATCTGTGTTTCTATTTTTCGTTTTGTAACGTATAGTTAACCTGTTTTTCTAGTTTGCGTTTATTAACGTAGTTTATCTTTTTTCTATTTATTGTTTTTGAACGTATAGTTTATCTGTTTTTCTATTTTTCCTGGGAGTCCATCTCTTTCTTATTGTTCCTTTCTTAATGTACTAGCTTTAATCTCTTTTGTAACTGTTCTTCCCTTAGAAGATGATTTGTAGTATTTTTCTCCATATTGTAATCTCGTCTCGACTTTCTTATCTTCCCTGTTTCTTTCTTCTTGTATCTCTATCATCCTTAAAACTAGGAGTATGACCCTGCTTCTCTCCCGTTATCTCTCTTCCTCTTTCCACTCGTAATAAAGCTGGTGAATGTAACATAAAAATTGATGGCTAATGTAGGTATGAGTGTGTCTGGTAAAAGTTGCTTTATTTTACGAGGGGCATAATTTCTTATTATTTTCCCTTCACATATTCTCTCTGTCCAAAGACAGTCACTCGTTTTTTATATTTCCCGGCAAAAAAAAACAGCGCGAATAGCTGGTTTTTTTCTCACCGACAAAAAAAAAACGTGGTCAACTGTATAAATGGGATTTGTTTTAACAAAAGTTTTCCCTCCAGCCAAAAAGTTTGAGGCGGGAATAAGTAATATAAAATCCGGATTTTCCCAATGGAATTCATGCAATCGGATAAAATGAAAAATCACGGACTTTCTCTGGTCTGGGAATGCATAAGTCTCGAAAGGCTGCTAGGGCATGGGACTATTAAAAAGCGGAGCAAATAAATTTTGGGCATTAACACGTGATTAAATCACTCCCCTTTTTTGTTGATTGCTTCTTTTTGCCCACTGCGACCGAGATAGCAAAGGGTTTCATTCCGCAAAAATATTTCTGTAGGCGATTCCCTATGGAACAGCGGGGATTTCGCTAAAAAAAATCATTCATGTGGCAATTCACATATTTCCCAAGCGCCGGAATTCCTCCAGTTAATTTGAGTAATGCAAAGGATTTCTTCTTCTATAAGCATGAAATTTTAAAATTGATGAATTTTTTTTGCAGCCATTCCCCGTTTGTGAAATAGAGAGCGTCATTTCCGTGACGGTGATCCGAGAAGACGAATTATCCTGCCATGTTGAAATTAAAATGAAGGATCCTGATCGTGAGGTAAGAACCAGAACACTTTTCTTTAATTCTAAATTAAAACGGAGATTTCCAAATGTTTTTTTTTGTATAGAAAAGGCAACGTTTTTCCACAAAAATTAAAATTCTCTACCCAAGCAAAATTCAGCCTATTCACATTTTTTCGGTTACTTTCTCTTTGTACAAGGATTGAGCATTTTTTTTCTCAACTGGATTCGTATCCTATTTTTTAAATGTTTTCTCTCCGTCTTTTAGCCTCCTGTAATTTTCCCGTATTTATGCAAACTTCTGGAATTTCTCTGTATTTACTTTCTTAAGTTTTTTCTTTCTTCTCCTTTTATCTTTTCAAGATAGTTTTCCTTTCGTTTTTTTTCTATTTTCACAAATAATCTCTATATACATGCTATTTTATTTGCACGAATATGTTCTGTTTGCATTTTTTTTATGTACACTAATATACTCCTTTGCTTCCTAATTTTTATTTACACTCTCTCCCTCGCGCTCTCTTTACTTTTCATATATAATTTCCATAATATATTCCCACGACTTTCCCCCTCCCACTATTATCTTTCCTTACTTTCTCCTTCCCTCCAGCTCCGTTTACTTTCATCCCACGGCTTGATCACGTAATAGATATTAGTACGTTCATAATTACATGTAGATCCTCCAGGCTGAATACAGTGAGGCTTACCCCACATCAAATCTTCAACAAGGCATAATTAGTCCTATAATTCCCTGTACTTTCTCCCAACCAATTGTCTCAATTTTTGGCAATTTTACTCACAGGATGTTCTTGCACCATTATATCCGGAGATATCACAATGTTTCCCTTGTCATTTCTTTTATTGACTCTCAATCACCCCTGAAGCCTTTCCCACTTTGCTGGTAATTGGGCAAACCCACGTCATCTCCTCCCTCTGTCCCACTAATCCCCCTTTCCGTGGGGGGAGGCTAAAACCCAGCAACAATGGAAGGAGAAAGAAAACAGAGGAAGAAAAATATAAAACACCCGGAGATTTTGAGCCCATGTATGTGTCATCTTTTTTAATGGGACAATACTACGAGGATATATTACTCCTTATGTATTTCCCCTACTATGACCTACACATTTAATATGTATAGGAACCGAGGAATAGGAGGAAGTAGTAAAACCTTCATAAATCCAACCCTGCATATTACATGTGGTACAGGTACAAGAACCGTTTACATTTCTTCCAAGCGTGTACTGGAGACGGAAGAGAAACAGAGAGAGAAAGATAAAGAGAGAGAGAGAGCGAGATAGAGAGAGAGAAAGAGAGAGAGAAAGAGAGAGAGAGAGAGAGAGAGAGAGAGGAAAAAATAAAACTTTATAATACGAACCAGAGCTTTTACGTTTGCTTCGTGTTGTGATTTATCTTGGTTGGAGAAAGAGAAGAAAAGCAGAGAGAATGAATCATGAGGGTGTGAAATTTCTCTCTCTCTCTCTCTCTCTTTTCTCTCATTCTCCCTATGTTTGGAAGGAGCAGAAAAAGTTGTTCCGTCTTCCGTAAATCCCCGTACATAATAAGGATATGGGGTGTCTCAGCCAGAGTTTTTCCCTCCGTTATAACTACGATGACTACTACTACCTTTGTTTATCTTGGTCTTTCCCTCTTCTTTCCTTTTCGTGTGTATCTTTCCCTGCAAAGAGGAAGGAATGTGGTGTGGAGGAAGGGAGAAAAGAGCACCTTTAAGAGGGAGTAGGAGTTTTGTGGGCAAAGTAGGAGAGAAAGTCATTTTTTCCCTTCCAGTTTGTTCTCTGGCTGTTGTTGATTTTGCCTCTTTCCCCCATCTCTCCCACTCTCTCTCTCTTGACTTTGTGTCAACAGAGAAAGGCTGAGAAAGAGGAAATGGGGGGAAGGAGGGGGTGATGTGCATAAGTCCGTAGGTAAAGACTGGGCTATAAAAGGGGGAGAAAGGAGGAGTAAAAGGGGTGAGAGTGACAGACCATGCAGGGAAAGGGCACAAGGCAGTGGGCAGGATTTTTCAGAGAGATCAAAAAACAATTGACTGAGGTCAAAATGTAAAAATTTTGGATTGGACACGTGAATGCTCACACAGATGATGACATATACAAATATACATTTGAATGCGGACTAAAATTGGCGATACAAAAACGAAAGTTCATACAATGAGCCAAATGAAAAATGGATTGTTTTACACGAGGTTACATGGAAAAGAATTCACAAATTTAAGGAGATTACGTTTTTTGCCATCAGAGATAAAAAGATCAAATTACTAATGAACCATTGAGCGAAAGAATTCAGAGAGAAAACCGTGATTAAGGAGGAACGAGAGCAAGTAAAAGCAAAAGCAAGGGTGGAAAATAAAAATGGAAAGTGAAACAGCAAGTTGAAAGACTACAGAAAAAATGAGCAAGAGATAGAGGCGAAAAAGAAGGAAGCAAATTAGAGAGAGAAAGCAGAGAGAGGTAAGAAAAGGGAGGAAGAAAAATATGGAGACAAATATAGACAACAGAGAGAGAAGAAAAAGAAAAGAGAGATAATTTAAAAAAGAAAGAGAGAGAAGAAAAAGAAAAGGGAGATAATTTTAAAAAAAATAAAGAGAGAGAGAAGAAAAAGAAACGGGAGATATTTAAAAAAGAGAGAGAGAGAAAAGAAAAAGAAAAGGGAGGTAATTTAAAAAAAAGAAAGATAAGAAAAAGAAAAGGGAGACAATTTTAAAAAAAGAGAGAAAAAAAAGGAAGAAAATCTTCAAAATTAAATGGAGACAAAGACAGAGAAGAAAAAAGGAGGAATGAAAATTTTAGACAAAGAGACAAGAAAAAGGAAGGATGACAATTTTAGAAAACAAACAGTCGGAGAGGGAGTGAGTGAGAAGAAAAAAGGAAGGAAAAAAGTAGTAGAGAATAACGAGAGACAGACAGACAAATAAACAAAGGAAGGAAGAAAATTTTAGTAATTAAAGAGAAAGACAGAGAAGAGTAAAAGGAGGAAAGAAAATTTTAGAAAACAATGAGACAGAGAGAGAGAAAAAAAAGAAAAAAGGAAGGGAGCAAATTTTATAAAACAGAGAGAGCGGAGAGAAAAAAGTGAAGCAAAAATCATGGGAATGAAATGAGGAAAGAGAAGAAACGAAGAGAAAGGGATACACAGAGATGAAAAGAGAGAAAAGAGAAAGTCGAAAAATAAAAATACACTGGGAAACGTTTTAGAAAAATAAATGAGTAGGAGAAAATAAAGAAGAACGAGTCATAAAAAACCATGAAGGAAGCTGCGAGAAAGCTCTCCCCAGCTTTAACGTGCCCAGACTCCGCGCAACCTCCATTCCCCCTTGGAAAGTGAGAAAGGGAAAGTAGACAGAAGCGTGAGTGTGAGAGACGGAGAAAGCACCAAATCCCAGATCGTATCTCACATCCATGGCAAATACATACATGAGGCACATCTCGGGCTCTGCACACAGTTCTAAGGTAGTACTCGATATCGCCGGAGCTTCTTATTCGTCTCATATTGCCCCTTTGGATATTTTCTCTCAAGTTTTTCTCTCTACGTCAGTGCATTTTTTTTCTTCCTGGGAAATATACAGGGATAAGAAACTTGGTCTTTATCCTTTTCCAAAGAGATTTGAAAGTGTGATCTAAGTAAAAAAAAAAGAACGGGTGAACGTATTAAAGGAAGTGCAAACAGGGGTTATTCTCGCCTTGGTAAGAGGCCACATCTAATAAAAAGGACTTTATAGTGTCATTTGGTGAGAAATAAAAGAAAATCTCTGGGCCGAGTGTTTCTCCGCCAAACAAAACTTTGCGGTAAGAGGAACTTCTATAATTTTATTCTTCAAATTCATTCGGGCACACTTTTTTTCAAATTAAACTCAATTAGAAGTTAGATTATCTTCGTATAAATGCAATCATTAATCCGTTCATATTCCCCTATTTTTCCTGGTACAATATTAGTTTCAAAATTAATTTTTTCCAAGCTCTTGCATTGTGTATGTACGTTACATGCATGCACATCCGCCAAGTTTATTATTTTGGAAGTCTGGAAAAATGAAATTGAAAATACTTTCTCCTCCTCGGATAGTTACTTTGGTGGGACGCATACATATGTACTGCTCCGTTGTCTTGAGTCATCAAGGAATTCCAATAGGATTCCATTGCTCTCTCTCTTCCCATCACACTAATTCCACGGGGGTAATAGGTGGCTTCATTTCATAATATTCCCCCCGATACATTCCACCCGCTTTTCTACCCTTTATTTGACGTTTTATCTCGTCTAAACTTTTTTAGGATCATTTGAGCCAAAGAATTTCAGGGGGATTGTAAGCCATTCTTCACTTTTCAGTTTTACTTTCTCTTTCAATACACTTTTCATAACTACTTTCCTCTCACAGAGATAACTTTTGATTCTCTTTCAATTTTTGTAGTTTCTTTTTGTCTATCGAGCCAATCTTTCCGAAATTTCCCTGCGCCTTATCAGTTTTATTGACTCTGTTGGATTTGTCTCTTTTCTCTCCTTTTGATCCGTCTCTCCCTTTTTCTTCCTTCGTTTCGTTTCTTTACTCGCTTCGATCCACCTCTTTTCTCACTCTTTTTCTCTTTAATTTTTCAATTTTTATATCTCTCCCTTTTCTCACTCTTTTTCTCTTTAATTTTTCACTTTTTCTCTCTCTCCCCATATTTTTCTATTTGATTTATCACTTTCTCTCCCCTTATTTTCTCTATTTGTCATTTGTATATTTTTCTATTGTATTTATTACTTTCTCTCTTTAATTTCTCCTTAATTTCTCTCTTTAATTTCTCCTCAATTTCTTCCTTTAATTTCTCTTTTATTTCTCTCTCTAATTTCTCTCTCTAATTTCTCTCTCTAATTTCTCTCTCTAATTTCTCTCTTTAATTTCTCTCTTTAATATCTCTCTCTCTCTTTCTCTGTTTAATTTGTCACTTTCTTTCTTTAATTTCTCTCTTTCTCTTTAATTTGTCACTTTCTCTCTCTTTTTCCTACGTGTCACTTTCTATATCTCGCTTTAATTCTCTCTTTGATTTGTCACTTTGTCTTTCTTTCTCCCGTCAATTTCTCCATCTCTCTCTCTCTTTGAATTATATCTTTTTCTGTTTGATTTTTCTCTACTTTTCTTCGCTTTGTCCCTTCTTCTCTTTATTTCGTCTCTTTCTCTCTTCGATTGCTCTTTGTCTCTGTGGTTTGGCTACTTTTTCTTCTTCAAATCTCGTTCTCTCCATCTGTGCCTCTTCTAATTTGTATCATTCTTTCACTTCCATTAAATTGTGTTCTTCCTCTTCCCTTGATTTTTCTCCTTTATCTGTACGCGATTTATCTATATCTCAAACAACTCCTTCTTCGACTCCTTTTGTCTCCTTCTCTCTTACTTTGACTTGTCTCCTTCCACCCTTCTTAGGCCTGTCTCTCTCTCTTTCCACTCCATTTGATTGCAATCCTTGATGCTGCCTCTCTCTCTTTCATACCGACACCTCTTTCTTCCTCCAGTTTATCCTCTCTACGTCCCATCCTTGCTGTCTCTCTTCCCCCTTTGCGTCCTTGGACTCTCCACGTCCGTTTGTCTCTTTATATCTGCCAAAATTTCCAGTCCCACCGGATTACTCTGGCGATCCTTTCACATTTGACCCTTCCATCAGCCCGTAATTTGTGCTCTGCCTCCTTCATCATCAAGGTTCTTTGGCTTGTCCTTGGAGAAAGGCCCTGGCAGACTGTCACAATGATCTGTCATCTTCCGGTTCTTCCTGTTTTTTTCCTGTCTCTCAGTTTTCCACAGATACTTCCTCCTCCTCTCCTGTATTTGGTCTTGTCTCTCTCTCTCTCTCTCTGATAGATGGAACATTTATCAAGGATTCCCCTTTGTCTTTCTTCCCCGGGAGAGTTTGAGGGGAGGGCAGAGGAGGAGGAAATGAGATGAGAAAAAAATAAAAAATACATGGGATGGTGAAAGGGAAGAAATTGAAGGACATATGGGAGTAAAGAGTGGAATGATGATGATGATGATGGGTGCGACAAGTGGAATTATTATTGTACGCACATACAAGCCATACATGAGGTTGGTGTGGCCTGAAGGGTGGAATTGGAATGGGAGAAAGAGGAGGAAAGCAAGAGTTGATTGGAGGTTGTTGGAATTACGGTGATGGGAAGTAAAGTGATGCTCATCAATTTCATGGAAGCATCTTGTCCGTCCATCAAACGGCGGTTTCCCCCCTTTTCCCTTTACCCAATTGTTCACGGGCAAACGGCTGTAGAGTGCATAGGGAAAGTAAAGAAAAAAAACATAGCCATGGAGAAAGTGAAAGTCTTCCGTGTTACATGCAGTGTGAGAGAGTTTTCTAGGGGGAGAGAGAAAGCGAGAAGAAAATCAATAGGTTTTCCCCGTTTTTTCACTTTTCTTTTCTACAACAAGTTTCTCTCAGGAATTTCACCGCATTGACGCCTACACAATAAATAGTTTTACACAAGCTTCTCACTCTCTCATTCCCTTCTCACTTACTCCGGCCTTTCCTATATTACTTCTCCCTCTCCCCTCTCCTCTCACCCTCCCGTCCCGAACTCCTGCTTTTTTTCACACCTACACGCGTGAGAAGATCAGGAGCCTGGGAGAAACAATGGGGGGAATGAGGGACTTTCCCCAGTAAAAGTGGCTCCATGTCTGTAAATTCAGCATACAGAATATTACTTACGCATAGCCTCCTCCCTCCATTGCGTGGGTGGCTCCGTCTATTCTGGGACAGTCTCTCTAAGGGCGATTTGTGGGCGAGACAGATTAATCGGGACAGGGAGTAAGTTTTAGAGGATAAAAGAGAGAGAAGGGAGACGTCAGGGGAGACAGCAAAAGTGGCAATGGAAGGGTGGACAACAAATAGAAGGGCTTAGGGAAGCTTCTTTGAAAGAGACAGAAGGAGAAGGCTGGAAAGAGACTCAACCAGATTGACCAAAAACGATGGCAAATCATACCGAGGGAGATTTCTGAAGAGAAATAGGGATATCCTGACCTATAAAAGACGGAGGATAAGGGGACGGAGAAGAAAAGCGGCATTCAAAACATACATATCTACTATTAATATACAGAGAGAAAAATACAAAGAAGGGATTTGAAGGGAAAGAGGCTGAGGTTCAGAGAGAAATGCAGAGAAAGTCGTAGATTAAGAGAGAATAAAGAGAAATACGCAAGGGAAAGCAGAGCAAGAAGGACAAGAGAAAGGCAGAGAGAAAAAACAGAGAAATACAGAAGAGAAAGCATAGAGAAAGACAGAAAAGACAGCAGAGAGAAAAATACAGAGAAAGAAAGAGAGAAAAAAACAGAGAAAGAAAGAGAGAAAAAAACAGAGAAAGACAGCAGAAAGAAAAATACAGAGAAAGACAGCAGAGAAAAAAATATAGAGAAAGTAGAGAGGGACAGAAGAGAAAGCAGAGAGAACAATACAGAGAAAGACAGAAGAGAAATGCGGAAAAATTTAGAACATAAAGCGGAAAGAGAAATGCAGGGAAAGAGAGAGGAGAAAGAAAGAGAAAAATACAGAGAAAGACAGAAGGGAAAGCAGCAAAAAAATTATGGGGAAACGGAGGGAAAAGCGGAGAATGAGCCAAATTAAAGAAAATAAAGCGACTAAAACAGAAATAGAATTAGTCAATAAAAATCAAATGGGGAAAAATAAAATTAAAGAGAAATCGAGAAAGTCAAAGACAGTGAGAGAAAGGGAAGCAGAGAAAAGCAAATATACAAAGGGAATGATATAGAATGGAGAAACACTGAGAATGGGAGAGAAAATATCAGGATAAAGGCAAACAGTGAGGAAGAAAAACAGATAGAGAAGGAGAAATTGAGGCCGAAAGAGAGAGAGAAAAGCGTGAGATACAAAGTGAGCAAAACAGAGAGTTTCAGATGTAGCAAACACACAAGAGTAAAAACGGAGCGGAGAATCCAATGAAAAGTAAGCCGTGGGAGAGATCCAGAGAGAAAGTCGTGCAGAGACATTTACAGCAGCATGGAAGAAAAAAACAGCAAATAAGTATGAGCAAGCAGAAATCAGGGTAGCGCAATAAAAATAAAAATTTTGGAAGCATATCCTCATAAATCAAGTTAGACCCAGAACGGCATGCAAGGACAGAGAGAGAGAGAGAGAGAAAGAAAAAAAATGATACAACTGCGAGAACAACAAGGAAAGGAGGGAAAGCCCATTTGTGCGTGAGAGCCAGAAGGAAAAGGGGGAGAAGGACGGGTGATAAATAGAAATGAAAGGTATTATTTTTTCATGCCTTTCCGTCTTGTTCAGTTAAATTTTCCTCCCGTGACGAGTGCACCGTCTTGATAGCAGCCCGTCCCTCACCGTGCAACTTGACTGCCGTAAGTCGTGAGGATGAGGCGAGAGACCAAAAAAAATGGTAGTGTCGATTTTTCTCTCTCTCTCCAGCGTTTCTCCACGAGTCTTACAAGCTCAAGAGAATGAGAATTAGACAGACAGAGAGAGATACAAAGAGAGAAAGCAACAGAGGAAATTTCCGGAGTATCATGAATCCCAGACGCTTGGGAAGACGTTTGTGGTAGTCCCATCTTCCTTTCAGAATGCCATCAAAAAAAAACCCTCTTGTTCCTCAGCCTGAACAATGCCGGTGGTCGCTCACCCTCGATTTCTTTTATAACTTTCCCCCGCTTTCTCCCCTTTCTCTTCCGTCCATTATAAACATGTACAGTTCGGGCTAAAAGCATTGGGAGGAGAGTTCCCTCTCATCTATTACCACGCTCAATTCCTTTCTCTTTTTCCCAGTTCATCTTCTCCTTTATCTCCCTCCTCGGAGTCTCTCTTCAATGGGATTTTTTTTCTTCCTTGCGCAAGGTAAATAGGGAATGGTGGGAAATTGTTAGTGGGAAAAAATAGGGGGATTTTTATTCCCTGATACCCCCAAAAAAAATAATCTTCATGTGTTACCCTACAATGTTTCCTTTCCCTTTCAAACCATCACTTTTTTTCCTTCCCTCTCCTCCATTGTCGTTAATGGGAGGGGAGACCATAAGAATAGGACGGTGTGGGTTACACCGTGTCCTGCAACATCCCCAGATTTATTCCCACTTCACATTTCCTTCTGCCAAACATTTTTTTTTTCGGGGTTATTCCTCCCGAAAAAACCGGGCAATATTCTTGACAATAGGGGCAACAGTAAAAAATAGGCAGGACATCCTCAAAATGAGGGGAACTTACCAGGGACAAGTGGTTGGAGGGTTTGGAGGGGTTCAAGATAAAGTGAGGAATTGTCTAAGTGTTGAAGCTCTCCATTATTACTTCATTGTTGAGGTCGGAGAGGGGTGAGGGAGAGGAATAGGCCAGAGAGAGAAGGACAATGAGAGAAAGATGGCACGTGGAGAGGGCCCAAAAATCGATTCGGGGGCTGAAAGAACAAAAAAAAAATTGTCAATTAGCCAATGAAATGAGTGGAATTATTCATCAAGATTCCCCCAGAAATTCCTCGGGGAATGAGAGCATTTATGTACAAAGCCCATGAAAAGGTGCATTAGCTACTGAGGTGAGAGATGCTCTTCTGCGAAAAAGATACTTTAGGGGCAAGGAGTGGGAAAAGAGACGCCTGTTTTTTTTTTGTCTTTGTATACAGTCTCGTGATAAACTCCAATTTGGCTGGGTTTCTATTTGTTGCAACACACAAATATGTACAGACAAATATATAGGGACATATATAGATACATAGAGAGAGAGAGAGAGAGAGAGAGAGAGACAAAGGGAGAGGAGGATGGGCATGGGTCATTACCATCATCATCCTCATCATGATGATCATCTCCATCATGCTAGTGATGAGATCCGCTTTGCCCTCTCAGCATGTACACACTCCCATCCATTTCATCCCGTAGCTCCCAGCTAATTTATTCATAAAGTGGATTGCAGAAAAAAGGGGAAGAGGAGGCTTTGATGAAGGGAAAAGGAAGAGGCGGGCATCACGCAACATTTCCCAGACAAAACTCACTGGGAGCAATGAAGGAATATGGGCATGGGAGAGAGAAATGGAGAGAGAAATGGAGAGGGAGAGAAAGGGGAAGGTGAAAACTCCGAAAATGGATTAGTAAATTAATAGGCAGAGCGAGAGAGAGAGAGGCGAAAGAAGGTACATACAGAAATACGTGACGGTTAGCAAATCTGTCAAGCCAGAGGGAGGATTCCGAGGGGAAAGGAGGTCGAATATGACACTAGTTGACACTATCACTTTTCCAAGTAAATGGGAATCGTGACTGGGGCAAAAGGTGACTTTTTACATCATGAGTAACCACAGAAAATAATTATGGTTGTGGCCCAAGCGATCCATTTTTAGTTGCGCCAAATACATAAATGTGACACTAACGTCACACTTTTCAACTAAACCAACACAATTTCCCCATGTGGGAAGGACACGTATATGTAAATTTCAGTAAAAATTTGTACCTACATGTGTATTAAGTTAATTGAAAGTGGATACAAGGGGGAGAGGATCCTGCGAAATAAAATCGACAAGAGAATTTTCTGCCTGGCCAAAGCACATGGCTGAGAAAGGAGGAGTCTGTGGGGAAGTAAACAGAGAGAGAGAGAGCGAAATCACGGGACCGAGAGAGCGTGAGACAAAAGACAAATGACAGTAAATCGAGGTAGAGAAGAGGGACTAGAAGGAGGAAGAGGAGGCGACAGTACGATAAAAAATACAGCGAGAAAGAGAGCAGGAGAGAGAAGAGAGGGGAAACAAAGAGAGAATGCGAGGGATGGAAAGAGGAAGGGAGAACAAGAAAAAAAAAGGAAAAAATAAATGCTCATGGAAGGAAACCTACAGCAGATGGACAGCAAGAGAAATAAAAGGGAGAAGTCAAGATAAGAAGACAAACAGAAAGATAGATACAAATATAAAGATAGAAAGACAAACAGAGAGATAAAAATAATAAAGATTAAAGATAAAATACAAACAGAGAGCGAGATAAAAATAATAAAGGTAAAAGATAAAAAACAAACAGCGAGATAAAAATAATAAAAAGTAAAGATAAAAAACCAACAGAGAGCGAGATAAAAATACAAAGACACACAGAGAGAGAAAATAAAAAGATAAAGACACAAAGAGAGAGAGAAAACGCAAATATAAAAGGACGAACAGAGAGAGAGAAGAATGATAAAGATCAAAGACAAGCAGAGAGAGAGAGAGATAAAAATACAAAGACAAACAGAGAAAGAGAGAAACAAAAAAAGAAAAAGATAAAAAACAAAGAGAGAGAAAAATACAAAGACAACTATAGACAGAGATAAAACATATAAAGGTACAAAAACACAGAGAGAGATAATAGCAAGATAAAAAGACAAAGAGGGAGAGAAAAAAATACCAAGATAAAAAATAAACAGAGAGAGATGAAAAATGTACGGATAAAAAGACAAACAAAGAGATAAATATAAAATAGAATAAAGAAAAAGAAAAGGAATGAGAAATAGAGAGACGGCGAAAGAAAAGGAGAGAGCAAGCTAAAGAGATGAAGAGAGAGAACTCGGAGGGAAGAGACATGAACAAAGGGAAGAGAACCTGAAGAGAGATATAAAAAAAAGAGAAATAGAAGGAGAGCTAAGAAATGTGCAATAAAGGAAAATGACAGCAAAAGAGAGAGAGAGCTACAAAAAGAGGGAGAAAGCTAGAAGAGAACACCAAAAAAGCAATGAGAAAATGGAGAGGAATATCGAGCTACAGAGAGTGAGAAAGCTCAATCAGCAATGGTAAAAACAAGGGTAGAGCGAGACAGAGAGAGAGAGAAATGGAGGAGGTTAAATAGCAAAATGAGAGAGAGCGCACATGGAAGACGTACGGAGCGCGTGAGGTCCGGGAGAGAGGAAAGTTGTAGGCTGGAAAGGGTAAATAGAGCGAGACAAGCCAAAGGACTGCACACCCTCACGAGCAAACCAACCAAATGGATAATTGCCAGTGACTCCTTAATCCAATAATATTATTATGCACAAGATTGAGCATGAAGCGTTCTGGGACAAGAACAACAACAAGAGGAGCATCCAGCTCCAAGCCACGCTCTGTCCCCTCTTCCCCTCCCCCCAACACTTACTATGTAGCTACTAATAAAGAGGGGAAAGGTAAGTTTTTCTCCTACACCCCAAAACACATGGAAACAAGACTTTATTCCGTCTCCCTCCCTCATTTACGAGGCAAATACACAGGGAACACACGACTGAAATTCGTTAAAGCCAATTTCCTTTGAACTTGTCCACGAATTCTGAAAGGGATGGGGAGATTGCTGTGTCTGAAGGGGAGAATCTTTCCCTGAGAGAAGAATTTAGAGAAATCCTCGGCTGCCCACCGAGAAACTCCCTATTTATCTCCTCCGGAGTAATCTTGCGTCAACTTGGGCTTCCCAAGGCTCTTTTCACCTTCCCCTCCTAAGCAACAAGGATCTCCATGCTCTCCATTGTGGAAGGTGGGAGGGTTAAGGGATATTTAAAAATTGAGGTAAGACCTCTTCGGAAGAGGAGGAAAGGAAGAAAGTCCTGCCTTTTTGTGAAAAAGGGAAATATATGGAAGGATGACCAAGATAATGTTTCCTTGGAATTCATTTCATACACTTTCTTCCTTGTGGGGGATAATGGTGAGGGCAATGGTCAAAATTTCCCTGACGTTAACAGGAGACAGGATGAAAGAGAGTTGGAGAGGGAGAGAGTGAAAGAGAGAGAGAGAGGACGGTGGAAGAATGGAAGAGAAAGGTCGTAGCCCGTAATGATATGGCTACTTGCGGAAGATGAGCAAAGTCATTGGAGAATCTTTCTCTCCCTTTAACTTTCCCCTCTAGTTCCAAGTACTTGTAATAAGTCCCCAAGGGATGGAAATGGTTGAATAAATACTGGAGAGAGACCGAAAGAGTGGAGGCCTTTGAACCAATTCACTTCCTTTGCCTTTTCATTTCATTTCTGCCTGTCTTCCGTTATTTTTTCTGGTCTTGCCTCTATTTCCGTTTTGCTTTCTCCTTCAGCTTTTTCTGCTCAATGTCTCTCCATGTCTTTGTCATTCTTTTTATTTCTCATTGTTTCTCTTTTTTGGCTCGCCAGGTCTGTATTTATAACCGTGTATTTTTCTCTGTCCTTTCTTTTCTCTCTTTTCCTTTGTCATTTCCTTTCTGTGAGGCTGACTTTCTCTCTATCTACAGATCGCTATTTTTTCTTTCACCTTTGATTTGATTTTGATTTTTGCATTTAAGTTAGTTCGGTTTTCCAGGCCGCACTTTTCTCTTTTCTCCTTTTGCTTTTTCTCTGTTTTCATCATTTACTTTTTTTCTGTCGTTTTTACTTTTTTACCTATTTTTATTACTTTCTTTCTCATTTTTATTTCCTTATTTCTTTTTTCTTGCTTTCATTATTTTTTTCTCATTTTTTATATCGATTTATCTTTGTTCTTGTTTTAAATATTTTGTTTCTCTTTTTTTTTTCTTTTTTCTTTTTTTTGTGTGCATTATTTTCTTTCTAACTTTCTCCTTTCTTTCTTTTCCTCTCTTTTCGACACTGTCTTTCTAACTGTCTCTTTCCGTCTTTTTCTTTATTTTTGTGTATGTTCATTACTTTCTTTCTAACTTTATCTCTCCCACTGTTTCCCTATTTTTCTTTCTCTTTCTTTCCAATTTTATATTTCCTTTTGTTCTTTCTCTTTCTTTTCAATTTTATATTTCCTTTTGTTCTTTCTCTTTCTTTCCAATTTTATATTTCCTTTTGTTCTTTCTCTTTCTTGTCATTTTACAATTCCTCTTTTTTCTTTTTTTCCAATTTTCTGATTCCCTGTTTTTCTTTCTGATTTTCTGTTTCCTTACTTTTCTTTTGTTTCTTTCTCTCTCTGTCTTTTTTTCTTTTTTCATTTCTCTTTTTTCTAGATTTTTCCACATTTTCTCTTTTTTTCTCTTTCAGAATGTCTTTGTTGTTTAATGGTCTTTTCTTTGTTCTCTTGGCCTCTTTCTCGTTTCATTTGTCCCAGTTACCTTCGCTCTCTGTCCCTTTTCCATTCTATAATTTCCTCTCCGTTTCTCCCATATTCGATTTCTTTTCCCTCTCAGCTTTCTTTTCCACATTGTATATTTTTTTCCATGTCCTCTCTTCTTCAATTTCTCCGTCGCTATCTCTTCCACCAGTCCGCTCGGATTCTCCTTGCTCCGACATTACCCAATTTTTAACTCCTTCTGCCACGATTCCTCTGGTCATGCATGTGTAATTTTAATTATGTATGCTGTCATGACCAGAGAAAGAGAAAGGAGCCCTTTCTTTTCCTCACAGTCCCTTTGTAATAATAATCATGGTATTAGAAGCAGCATGACTGCGTCAGTAATAGATTTAGTAGGGTCGTCGGGTATAAGTATACAATTCCAACATGTGTTCTTCCATCCAAGCAACTTTCCTTACGCACATGCCGTCTTTTTTTTTGCAAGGAATAAAAAACCGAGATGGAGAAAGAAAGAGGAATAAGGAAAAAAGGGAAAAAACAGGATTTTTTCCATGTGGTACGACTGTAATTGGCATGAATTGCTCTTTTCTCCCTTTTACTTGAAAAAAAATCATTAGTCCTATCTTGAACACCCTTTTGGTCTCTTGCCGCAGTAGTGCATGGAGGCGTGTGAAATAGTAAATTTTATTAGTTTTTTACCCTTTCCCTACATACACACATCCACCTATGGTTCCAGCCCAGGAGAGATGAGACGGAATGGGGCGGAGGAGTGGTGGGAAAGATATAAAGAATCATTTTTAAAAGAGGGGGAAACCTATGGAATGCGATTTCACGGAAGGAGTCTCTCTTGTGGAAAAATATAATTCTAAAAATTCAATGGATGCTCAAGGAGGAGGAAGAGACAGCCAACTTTTCTCCGCAAATTTCCTTGACTCTTCCCAAATTCTTATCTTCCTATACTCTCATTCTTTTCTTTCTCACTTTCTCTTTTCATGTCATTTTTCCCATTTGTACAGCTCCGGCTCTTTTTCGTCCCTTTGTCTCTCTCTCTTCCTCTTCCGTTTTTTTCTGCTTATACGTCAGCGCTATTTTCACTTTCTATATCTTTCACTTATTCCTCTTGCAATTTTGTCTGTGGCAATTTTTATTTCTTGCTGTTTTTTGTTTGTTCTCTCCTTTTTCTTTCCCTTTTCTCTTCCTCCTTTCTGTTTTGCGTTTCTGTTTCTGTTTTGCCATTCTCTTTTCTGTTTCTCCTTTCTGTATTGCTTTGCTCTGTGTATCTCTTTTTCTCCTTTCCGTATTGCTTTGCTCTTTCTCTCTTTTTCTCTTTCTTTTCTGTTACTCTCTTTTTCTCTTTCTTGTTTTTCTTTTTTTCTCTTTCTTTTCTGTTACTCTCTTTTTCTCTTTCTTGTTTTTCTCTTTTTCTGTTTTTTTCCGATTCTATTTTTATCACTTTCTTCTCTGTTTCTCTGTTTTTCTCTTTCTTTTCTGTTTCTCTCTCTTTATGTTTTTCTCTTTTTTTTCTGTTTCTCTGTTTTTATCTTTCTTCTCTATTTCTCTGTTTTTCTCTTTCTTTTCCGTTTCTCTCTTTTTATGTTTTTATCTTTCTTTGTTTCTCTGCTTCTCTCTTTTTTTGTTTTTATCTTTCTTTCTTTTCATCTTTCTTTTCTCGTTTTACCTCTCTTTTCTCTTTCTTTCCTCTTCTCTCGCTGTCCAATCTTCATTTTCTATTATCAGTTGCTATTTCCTCTCTTCTGCCTCTATTTCTCTCTGCTGTTGTCCCTTTACAGGGAACCTTTGTCCTTCCCGTAAATATCTTCCTCTTCTGGCCTCTCCGGCCGACTTTGCATTGATCCCCCTTTTTTTGCGTCATAAGTTGTCACCTGGTGCCACTTGGCCTTGGCTTGATTTTTTGTAATTTGCTCCTATTTTTCTCACGTCCTTTCCAAATTAATTTGTCTTTCTCTTCTCCTCGTAATTTCACTTTTGACTCCTACTTGAACGGCTTACTCGGAGCAAAAAGTTTTATTTAGCTCCACGTCCCACCTTATTCCCAATTTCCCGTCGTCTACTGTCCTGTCATAACCCTTTACACATCTCTTCCTTGTCTCCAAATTTTTCCTCCCACTACAAAATCTTTCTTCAAAGAAATGTAGAGAAAACCCATGAATTTCATGGCTTTCTTCGTCCCACCTTTTTTCATTCCTGGGGGAAACGAATAAAGAAAATATTCTTTTTGCTTTTAATAGACTATCTGCCATGCGGTCTCTCATTCGTTCATTTTTTCCCCAGCAAGTTTTTCTTCACCTCCCGTCTTCCTCCGTGCTTTTTCATCTTCCTCCATCCCTCTTGCACACTGAGAGAGGGATTCTCTTCTCTCACAATGCCTAACTTAGAGCCAAGATGTGTCCACATGAGGTCGTAGATTTATTGGGAGATGATTGTATGTAATTGCTATTGTTCTCCCAGCCAATTACGTGGCGTGTGCCATCATTTTTCCTCCGGACCTCCCCGGTCCCCAAGAAGAGTTGGATGGGACAGAGAGAAAAGGGAGAAGAATTACTATTATTGGATTATTATTATTATTATCATGACTACCCATTCCTCTATATGTGCCTCCCCACTGCGACGGGGGGCTTGTGTCAAGTTTTTTAATATTAATGATAATAACAGTAAGGCCAGGAGAAAGTACTAGGTGTCCTTGAGGTGGAGCAGAGGGTGGTTATTACCAAAAATGTAGACATTTTACAGCCGGCTCTTCCTCTGTACAAGTAATAACGGCGGAGAAGGGCAGAATGTCTCAGGCAAAATTCTCTTCCTTTTTCCCTGGGAGAGAGTTACCTTTCCCCCACCCAAACAATTCCCCTCTTTGACTTTCCCCCCGTGAAAACGTGGAGCACCCTCAACATTTATATTAAGGATTAAGAAGGGGAGAAAAGCTGGAAAATGAACCGGGGAAATACCTAAAGAAAAAATGAGAGGGAAACTTCAGAGGTTCTTCACCGCAGTTGCTTTCACGGGAGAAATTTCTAGAGAAAGTCCGTCTCCTCCCACTCATTTCCTTGCGGCACATTGCGTTTTTTTTTCTTTCCATGAATTAAATAGCGGGGCGGAGACTGCCGTTACAAGGGAAAACAAGCCACAGAGTTTCCATTATTTACATAAGTTCTCATGAACATGCTTCCACTGACCTTCCTTTTAATTTGGAAGGAGCTGAGATTGTCTTATGGATCATAATGCAGAAACTTGGAGGTTTTGAACTGGGCTTTGTACCTGCAGACATTGATAAGGCGGGGAGCGTTAAAGGGATCTTGAGGAGTTCATCACGGCCAGTAATTCTCCTTATGTAATATGGCCATGTTGTGGGAGAATGGGAATAACTGAACTCACATTCTGAGGAGGAGGAAGGCGGTGTAGATGTTGTAAAAGGAGAAAGGAAATGAAGGGTCATTAAGGTTAAACACATTCACTAATACGTCATTAGCGGGAGGAGAAAGCAAAAGGAGGAAACGTCCTCATGTTGTTTCTTTTTTTTGGTGGAAGAATTGGGGCGGAAAAAATGAATGGTTGACCAAAAAAGAAGAAAAGCAAGTTTCAACAAATAAACGGGGAATGAGAGAAAGTTTTTGGGGAAAGTTTTTGAGAGGGGGACGGAATTATAAAAGAGACAAATTCCATCTGAAATGGAAGAAATTCCTGTCAGCAAAAGTGAAAGTTCTCAAAACTGACAGAAAAAAGTCCAAATAGTATGTCCAAATGAAAATGGAAAAATTCCTGGGGCAAATATGGAAGTTTTAACAAGAAATAAAAGAAACAAAAAGAATAGTAGCAAGATGGAAATAAAGGACATATAATGATGAAAAAGAAAATTAGAAGAACGAATAAGACATTTACGAGATGGAGAAAGTAAATGTTTGGGCAGAAGACATTCTGGGAGAGTAAGAGAAATTTGCTAGAGAAAAAGTAATCATACGTAAGAAAAGCTCTTTGAAAGAGACCAGAAAAAATATTAACAGAAAAATATCTTAAATTTCTAAGAAAAAAGAAAACCGCAGAAGAAAAAATATAAAGAGAGAAAGATCTTAAATTTCTAAGAAAAAAGAAAACCGGAGAAGAAAAAATATACAGAGAAAAATGTCTTAAATTTCGAAGGAAAAAGAAAACCTGAGAAGAAAAAGAGAAAGGGACAGGATATTGAACATGGATCAGAACAAAATAAAAAGTGAAAGCTCTAAAAAGAAGAACAGACAAATGGAAAAGGAAAAAGATTCTCCAGAAGGAGAAAGGAAAATTCTAGAAAGAAGCTGAGAAACTTAATTGGAGTAAGTGCAAATAGCACAAAATTATTTTAGAAAGAAAAAACTCCAGGAAAAAAACGAAAATTCTGTTCACAAAATATTTTGTTGGATTGAAGACAATATTGAGGCAGACAGGCAAAAACGCTTTTACATGCAAGGCTATTTTGGAGAAGATGCAACGAATTACACATCAGACGAGCACAAGAGACGGAGCTACGAAGAAGGCGATTACGCAGTGAGCAAGGCGGTTCCAGAAAAAACAGATAGAGTACAGGAGAAAGAGAAAGCAAAATTACAGACACTAGAAAATAACAAGAAAAGTAAACACTAAATGTACCAAGAGAGCTTTGTAGAGCTAAGACATACCTTGAGGAGTTTACAGAAGAAATAGGAAAGAAATAAAAAACCAATAAGGGTTTACAGACTTCTCCCAGTACACCCAAAAACCTTTTTTTGTCGGTAGAAAAAAAACCGGTTTGAGGAGGAGAGAAATAAGTAAATCCAGAAGTGCGACTGAATTCGGCCAGATAAGGCACGCACGAGTTGGAGTTAAAAAATAATAATAATAATCCGAGCCGACAGACAAAAGATCAAGAGGGAGATACATTCTAAGTAGAGTAGAAAGAATAGGAAAAAGTGGGAGGAAGAGAAAGAGCAAACTATGCCTGAAGACAACAGGAGATGAATATAAAAAAGGTGGACCTCCCAGGCCAAAAAGCAGACAATGGCAAGTCTTTTCAGGATGAACTTCTCCTCCAAAGAGATACCTCCCGCAATCTCAGGAGTTCCATGTCTTTCTCCCTCTCTCTCTCTCTCTTTCTCCTCTATTATCTCTCCTCAACAAGGAGGACCATGATGAGGAGGAGGAAGTTACATGAGAATAATATTAATAAGTTCTATCCAAACATGCCATGGAGAAAGCCGAGTGGGATGAGGAAAGGAGAAATGAATTGCAAGAGTAAATGAGTCCAGATGAGGAATTCATTATCATTATTATCCTCTCCTTCCACTTTTCGCAATGAGGCAAATGCAGATGGACTTCTCTTAAGTCCCACTGTATTTACACGTAATACATATATGTACATCAATGTAAATTACACTCATCATCATCATCCCCTAAATCCCATGTACTCTACTTCTTCCACTCTACTTACTTCTCCCGGGGCTTTCCCTTTCCCTTTTCCCCCCGGAACCCACCCATGAACAACCATTTCTCTTCATACAGCCCATTGTTTCCAATCCTACACTTTATCTCCGGCTATCTATCTCCCATTTCTGGCTCGGCTCCTCTTTCACAGCTACCTTTACCACGTCATTGGGTGTTTTCAAAATTCCTGTCCTTTTCTTACTACGTCATACCTTGTCCCTCTCGAATCTGTACTTCCGCTATTACCGCTTGCTTTCTCATTTTACTTTCTGCTTACTAACTTTCTTTCCATTTTTCTTTACTGCTTTCTAGTTCTCAAATTTGCTCTTGTCCCTCCTGCTTTCTCTCTTTAGCTTTTCTCTTTCCTCTCATCTGCTTTCTCTCTTTAGCTTTTCTCTCCAGATTTCTCTTTCTCGCTTTTGTTTTTCTCTTCTGCTTTCTCTTTCATTTCTCTCTTCAGCTTTCTCTTTCGTTTTTCTCTTCTGGTTTCGCTATTTTGATTTGATCTTTCACTTCATCTTCAGTTGCTTTCATCATTCACTTTCACTTTATCTATTTTGTTTCTCTTTTGCTTTCTCTAGTTTAATTTTCGTTTTATCTATTTTGTTTCTCTCTTTTGCTTTCTCTAGTTTAATTTTCGTTTTATCTATTTTGTTTCTCTCTTTTGCTTTCTCTAGTTTTATTTTCGTTTTATCTATTTTGTTTCTCTCTTTTGCTTTCTCTAGTTTAATTTTCACTTTATCTCTTTGGTTTTTCTTTTCTGCTTTTTCTAGTTTAATTCTCACTTTATCTCTTTTGTTTTTCTTTTCTGCCTTTCTAGTTTAATTTTCACTTTATCTATTTTGTTTTTCTCTTTTGCTTTCTCTAGTTTGATTTTCGCTCTATCTATTTTGTTTTTCTATTCTGCTTTCTATTTCTCTCTTTCGTCTTCTCTATTAGGATTTCTCTTTCTCTCTTCTGCCTTCTGTTCCTCAATTTTGCTCTTCTCTCGTGTGCTTCTCTAATTTGCTTATCTTCTTCTGCTTTCTCCTTCTCTCCTTTGCTTGTCCTCGTCTGCTTTGTATATCTCTATTTTGCTTCTGCCGCTCCTCCTTTCTCTGTTACTCATTTGCTGTGTTCTCTTCTACTTTCCTTCATTAGCCTTTTTACTGTTTTACGTTGTCTTTCACTCTTTCTTCTCTGATTTAATTTTGTTTTTGACTTGTGTCGTTCCTGTGCTTTTTCTTCCTGCTCCTATTTCTCCCTGTCTCTCTGTTTCCTTCTTTTTCTCTCTGATTTATTTCTTCTCTCAAACTTTCACTTTCCTTCTCATAGTGCCCCTTTCCAGCTCCTACTTTTACCTCATCTTTCACATCCACACACCTTATTTCTTCTTTTTCCAGCGATATGTCCCTCTCACTTTTTTCCCGTTTTTGCTATTCCTTTCCCACGTAAGTTGTTTGAACTTCGCTATTAATAGCTGACTCTGTATTCCCCTCGGATAATTCCTTGGTATTTCTGGTGCTTCATGGCTTTTTTTGCTTTTTTCGCATATCCCGCCTGCATACAAGATATTCCGGGCTATTCTTGTGTTCTATTTTTGTCTATAAAGACAAACTTTATGAGCTACGAACTGTCTCGGTATTAATTAGGTAGTAGAAGGAGTAAGAGGAAACACCTGAGGTCCTTCGGCATATGGGATGTTTTTCTGCGTTTTAGGGTAACGGAGATGAAGAGTGAAAGAGAGACAAAGAAAATAAGAGAGAGAGAGAGAAAGTGAGAAAAGACAATGCCATGACTCGGGGCACTGCGGACTAAAATTCTGCTCTGAAGTTGTTGGACACATGGACGGTGCAGGGGAAGATTTCAAGTGAAAGTGCTGGAGGTCTTCCCTCTCCACCTTAAAATTCTTCCTCCTCCTCTTTTCCATGTTCACTTACAAGCCTCAGCATATTTTTGTGTTGAAAAGTTGTTATATTGTGTTTAATTATTCCCATAATAAATTCCATTCTCCTTCCCCTTGGTTGAAACAACTTTTTTGCCCTTGGAGAAACACGTGCCCTCCTATTTCTCCATCCAACTCTTGCTCCTCCCTTTTCCGTATTTATTCCAACTCCTTTCTTGACTACCTTTTCCCCGTCTTTTGTAAAATTTGTCTCAGATTTCTTCATCTTTCTCTAGATATCCACGTGTTTTCTCTCTCTCTCGTCTCTCATGTCTCCAAGTCAATTTCTTTTGCCTGGTCCTTCATAATTATGACGCAGTCTTTGTTTCACTTTTGCTTTCACCTAGTCCCACATAACTTTCTCCTTTTCTTATCTTGTACAGCGGGCAGAATTAGATGGTTTGCCTTCACATTTATTTCTTAAATGTGATTATAACACAAAAGCAATCATATACACGGTCTACCTTGGAGGCAAAGCGTGGATATGACGAAAGACTGAGCGTTACGCAATTATTTTCTCTCTCTCTTCTCTTTCTTCTTCTCTCTCTCCTTTTCTCTTTTGTGTTTGTTCTCATTTACTTTCATTCTCTCTCTTCTCCTCTCAACCATTTCTCCATCTCAATTTCTCTTTATTTTGTATCCTTCTTTCCCTATCTTTTCATTTCCACATTTTTTCTCTTTTTTCTTCTCCAAATTTCTCTTACTTTTGCTCATTATTTTTGCTTTAGACTTTTTTCTCTTTTTTTCCTCTCCAGTTTTCTCTTACACTTTCTCGATTTACCTATCTCTTTCTTATTATTTTTCCTTTAGACATTTTTTTGTTTTCTTTCCCAGATTTCTCTTACCACTTTCTCCATTTTCCTGTCTTTTCTCATTATTTTTCCTTTAGACATTATTTTCTCTTTTTTTCTTCTCCAGATTTCTCTTACTCTTTCTCGATTTACCTTTCTCTTTGTCATTATTTTTCCTTTAGACATTTTTTTGTTTTCTTTCCCAGATTTCTCTTACACTTTCTCCATTTTCCTGTCTTTTCTTATTATTTTTCCTTTAGACATTATTTTTCCTTTAGACATTATATTTCCTTTAGACATTATTTTCTCTTTTTTTCTTCTCCAGATTTCTCTTACACTTTCTCGTTATTTTTCCTTTAGACTTTGTTTCCTTTTTTTTCTTCTCCGGATTGCTCTTACACTTTCTCGATTTACCTTTCTCTTTGTCATTATTTTTCCCTTAGACATTTTTTGGTTTTCTTTCCCAGATTTCTCTTACACTTTCTCCATTTTCCTGTCTTTTCTCATTATTTTTCCTTTAGACATTATTTTCTCTTTTTTTTCTTCTCCAGATTTCTCTTACACTTCCTCGATTTTTCTACCTTTTTCCTAATATTTTTCCTTTAGACATTTCATTCTCTCTTGCTTTTCTGTTTTCATTCCTCTCTGCATGTTCCTCTCTGCTTTTCTGTTTTTGTCTTCACCATGTTTTCCCTACGGCGTCTGCTTCTTCAATTCAGGCTTTCTCTATATCCTCTTTTTATGTTTTCTGACTTTCTCCTTTGCTTTTTTGGTCTCATTCTCTCTCTCTTTCTTCCTTCGTCCTGCTTGCACTCTTTCACCGGAATTCTCTCTGTTTATTTGTGCCCTTCATTTCCCGTTTTTAACTCCGCGCGTTCTCCCTAGTGAAACTTTGCTCCATTGCAGAGGCATCTACAACCTTCATGCTCTGCCTCATTGCTTTAGCAGCCTGTGAGGCTGAAACCCGAGATTTTTTTGTCTTGTTCGTAAGCTTCATAAACAGAGGCTGGACTGTCGTAGCATAATCACTTTACTTTTACACTCCAAGCTTTACAAACCACCCTGCTCTTCCTCTTTCTCCCTCCCAACATTCTCCCATATAAGGAAAAAGTTGGTTAAGCTACAAGCTGCAGAGCTTAATCCTTTCGTAATTCCGTAACTGAATCCGGGATTAGAAGGACCTCATTATTTCCCCTCAATTGATTTGATTGCATTTGTTGCAATCGTTGTCTATTTCGCGTGGTATTTTTGTTCCCGCTATAGTCTTCATAATTCCAGTCAGCATCCTTGACACGTCTGACCTATAAATGTCAGTTAAATTGGTTATTGTTTTGGGACTAAAATTGAAATTCGGAGTGTTTTTAGTGCAAGTGGAATCTAAATAATTGAAAAAAAAACTATGTTTTCTATCCGTGTTCCAGAATTTTGTCGTGAGTTTGGAAGAGCGCGACGCTGATGAATTAATCCTGGTCCTGAAGGGTTACTATTTCTTGTTGACGGGCCAACATCTGGTCGTCCATAAAGAGGAAGAACAGACAACTCAAGGTGATTTCGGTGAGCTACTTTTATTTTATTTTTTTTCAGCGCAAATCCATCTTTTGTACTTATAAGTACTGGCTACACCCAGTGGGGGAACATAATCCGGGATATTTCTCTTCCCTTTCACACAAACACACACGTACGTGGGAACATCTTCATCTCTGCACACTTCTCACGTACTTTATGCCGAACATGCACCCGAATTTACGTGGAAAGACGGACCCATAAACTTGTAGTTGCATAACGGTACAAAAAATACTACCCTTGTACGGGTTTAGTCTGCAGGGAAAAGGAGGGGGAATGGGACTGGAGGAAGTCTATTATATGCATACGTACAACGACCGTAAGTACGGGTAAAGCAGGACAGGTGAAAATATTACGGGAACGGCAGGAATAAAGAAAATAGGGACGAACAGAATCCAAAAAAATACAAGACAATCTCAAAAACGTGGGGGGATGAAGGAGACGTTCCAAAAATTCCACTGGAACAGGTGTGCAACAGAGAGATAAATATACAACGAGGGCAAGTGAATAAGAGACAAAACAAAATTTTAAGATCAGGGAAAAGCAGGAGATGGCAAGGAATTATTAAAAAGTGCCGGACATCCGGAGAGAAAATACTTGGACATCAGATAAGAAAAAGGACAGCAAATATTGAAAGAGATAAGGCAAATTCGAAGGAAAAGAAAACAAAATTCATAAATGATAACAAAAATTAGCGAAACAAGGAAAAATATGCATAAACGAGAACAAATAGAAGATAAATGTAAAAAATATTAAAAGTCGAGAAAAAATAGAGGGGAAATAGAAGAAATATTAAAAATTCAGAAAAAATAGAGGGTAAATAGAAAAAATTCAGAAAAAATCGAGGGGAAATAGAAAAAATACTAAAAATATGAAAAAGCGAGAAAAAATTTAGAGAAATGAGGAGAAAAAAACGAAACAAAAAGCGGCGAGATAAAATAACGAGAAAATATATATAAAAGCGATACAAATAGAGATAAACTAAAAACGAAATGCGAAAAACTAAAGAGAAACCAAAAAAAGGAAGCGAGAAATTATGGAGAGAAGTGACAAAAAATGAAGTCAGAAATCGGAAAGAGAAACGAGAAAAAATATAAAAAAGCAAGAAAAAATATAAAGAAGCGTGAAAACATATAAAAAAGCAAGAAAAAATATAAAGAA